>VXBU01013310.1:0-126347 GCA_013400315.1 Bombycilla garrulus
AGAATCAAGTGTAGCAGGGCTCAAGTCCCTCTTGGTGGGGCTCAGGTGGGGCAGTTGTAGGGGCTAAAGCCCGGTGGGCAGGGAAAGGGGCTCACTGCTGCTCAGAGAAGGAAGCTTTGTTTATTCCTTACCAGTCCATCCCATTCCCAGTGCTACCGCCCACTAAAGCCCACCACCTCTCTTTTTGCTGGCTCAGGCAATTGTCAGACCACTTTATGAAACACTTTCATTCACTAACATGGCAGAAAACAAACCAAAAGAGATATTTTTAAAACTGAGAAGAAGAAAGTCTTTACCATTGTCAGCATCAGTGGCTATCCTTTTGGCTGGAGCCACCATTCAGTTTACTTGTATTATGAGACATGTCTACAGGGAGAAACAAGTTATTAAAATTTGTTATGTTTTTCTTGCACAAAATCACAAAATTTAAGGACAAAAAGCTGAACATACAGATTTACCAAAATGCTACCATGAATCTTTTGAAATGCATTATCCCCAGGTTATTTATTTGAAAAGCATACTGTTAAAAACTTTTTTTTTTTTAATTTTAAAAGCATATTTAAGTGAGGTGGTATAAGATGACATTTATTTCTAAGAACAGTTCAAACTGAATGCAAAGTATTTTGTTCAGACATTTTTTTCTTTTTTTTTTTTTCTTTTTTTACCGAATAAGGAGGCTCTTTATTTTCCTTTGGTCAATCTCAAAAATAAATGCTAAGGCTTGTGTTAAAAAAAGTTTGTCCCATTCTAGTACTACCATTCCCACCCTTATCTAAATCCAGTCTTCTTCATTCCCCTCTACTTTGATGAGAAATATCATCTGTCAGGTTTCTAGTCCTGTTTCACAGATACACAATTAGTTGTGTACATTGAGTGAGGCCGATTTACTGTCTACCTAAAGCTATAGTGAAACTGGAATAAATAGAAAGCAAGTGCACTGAATAGCAATGAATCAGTGTAGAACAGTCTACTGAAGATGTCTTCAGGAAGAAATAATGGCAGACTCTTGGCTTTGCTTCTCTGCAGAGGAGGAAAGTGGAAATAAATTTCATACTGTGTTCTGCCATTCTCAATTAACTGTCACCAGTTAAAGATTTCCTTTGTGGAAACAAATTCACAGTTGTCATCAATTAACAAAGATAAATTCTATCAGCTCACTTCGGCACATGCAATTCTTCAATATTAAACCCTTTTTATATTGCAAAGTTTTCATTAATGTAGCAATTTGAGAAATTGAGCCATTTTTCTTGTGACTCTCTTAATAGGTTGACATTTAATCATGGCTTCTTAACCCTTTTGAAGTAAATGTACTGTTGAGTACATTTTAAATAAAAATTACTTGAATTTACCATGGACATATAGCTATGATTAAAAGCTGGGAAGGTGCTACTAAAAGCAAGTCTGTTTTTTCAAGAAATAGCATAAATATCTGCTTGTGATGCATAGGGTCCATGACCGTATATATACACAATTCTCTAGCCTTCAGAAAGCAGTGAATGCTATGTTTTGTAAATCTGCTAATGAAAAAACATCATTTTACTGACAGAGCAATATGAGAAACCCTTGTTAGATTTTTAGGCTCAAAAATTTGTGCCATGATTCTGCTGCTCTGGCACATGTTTCAGCCCTTGCTACAACATTGCACTCTAGCATAACATGTTTAATGTGGCCAAAAAACTGTAATTAGTTCACAGTCAAGAACAAAGGCTGAACTGCGTGTAAGCTGTCCTTACTCAAATCCTCTCGAGTTTGCTGCAACTTAAAACATACTTTGTGAAAAATGAACTGTTTCCTCTGTCTTAGCGGCTCAATACTTCTGAAAATGAAAGATGAAAACAAATGTAGTTAAAGTCAAAATGCAGGACATATTGACATAAATTACAAAGGGCTCTTGATGTGCTACAACTCCTTTCTGTCTTGAATTTAACACAGGCTCTGTGACAATTTCCCTTGTTTTTAATTTTTAACAACATGAAATGCCTTTTCTAAAATAATCTTTTGTCCTTGGTGAAATGATAGCATCTCCTTTGCCTTCTGCACAGATTATCTTGGCTTCCTGGATGAGACAGTGAAATGGTAGATAACTATTCAAATGTCAGGTTGAAGAATGTGTCATGAAGGATTTTCAAATGTTATGTCCTTTCTACACCTGGCACTAGACATGGATACGCTGCATTTTTCCAGTCTCCATCAAAGGTTTGTTTCAAAGGGAAGACAACTTGAATCTGAACTAACCTCACATTCTGTTGGTCTCTCCTATATTTTCATGATAAGAAAAAATGGTTACTTAAGAGATAAAAATCCAGTGTGCATTCCAATTGGTCAGACTGTTTCTGGAGTTGCAGAGTGGTTATCTAAAGATGAAGCTGAAAAAAAATGTGGCCTAAAGATGAGAAAACAGCTTATCTGTTGTATCTCTTCACTAAATACAATAGGCAAAAATAGAGTTTCAGGCTGTGGAGGAGATGCAGGCAGATGGTTTTGTTGCTGAATCCTTGCAAAATAACCCTCTCTGCCTATCAAACTTTTCTCCAAAGCCCTGGCAAATCTATTTATGCTGCAGGAGGCCAGAGATTTTTATAAGAGCATCATTAAATTTATGCAGGGACATCTCAAGGGACCTGTTTGCATCATTTGGGAAGGTGATTTACCAGGATCAACTACTAAATGTAAACTATGAGAACAAGAATAATATTTGTTTTCTCTGTGTTCTGCAAGGATGCTTCACTCCATAGCTCTTGGATAAGTCATTACACAAAACATTACTTGATTTACTGCTATGTTTTTTTTTCTGTTTTGCTATTAGGAATAATATTTTTTTCCTTAGGTCTGCTAGCAGCAGAGTAGGAATAAAAAATTGTAGGTATGAGAAATTAAAATAGACTTTTCCTAGGCATGCATTTTTACATATGCATCTCTTTCCATGCTACCAAAATATTTCTATTTCACTTCTTAATTTTGCTCATAAAGTTGCAGATCATTAACAGCATCTATAAGGTCTGTAATACTTTCGAAGCTTGTTCTTGTTCCATCAAGGTTATACAAAGGCAACAGGAATGAGGAGCACTGGAGTCTCACTGACCTGCAGGACTTAGATTACAGTTTTAACCATGGCTGGACAGCTTCCAAGTCAACTGCAGGTAACCATCTAGAGACTTGGGATCTAATGGCAGGAGGAATGATCTTGGGAGAAGAACTGATCACTTCATTTGGGAGCGAGGCAGACCCCTTGCTACCTCAAAACAGTGGGCACTTTTTTGTAAACATTTTTGAATTCACAGAATCACAGAGTAATTTAGATTGTAAGGGAATTATTTATCTTGTGCAGTCAAGCTTTGAATACTTCCAAAGCTGTGGATTCTACAACATGGACAACTCATTCAAGTGCTTAACTGTCTTTGTGGAAAAAGTAACTTATTTACAGCTGGGCAAAATTTTCTGTTGCAACTTGTGACTGTTGCCCATGGTTGTTTTGCTAGAAGACTGGAAGATGGAAGAGTGACTCCATATTGCTTATGCCTGGCCCAATATCTTTTGGCATCACCAGAATATTACAAATTATCAGAAAGAAACTTGGTTCCACCCATCTGTGCTTTACTCCTTTGCTGAGAATGTCATCCTTCCAATTCCTGTTTCTACTGGGAGCTAACTCTACCACCTCATCTATAAAACATGAAAAGAGGGGAAAGGCCCTACAATATAGCTTAAAAGACAAAGAAATCATTGGACAGAATATAAATATACAATTTAAGGATTATTCCTGCCATAGTAACACCATCACTCTTCCTGTCAGCTTGTGTGCTTTCTCTATACATACTTAGTACCAGACAATGCATTTGTCTCTGGAAAGCAGCAGCCAGGGCTGTGGGTGGATGAGCAAGGAAATGGGCAAAAATCCAGGCAAAACTTATCCCTGTTTTTTGTCCGTGGTTTACCAATGGAAATAATATTGCTTTATTTTATTTAATGAACAGTAATGTAGAAAAATTAGACATAAGCTCACAACTGCTCCTCTTCTCTTAGCAACTCCTCTGTAGCAATGTTTTCTGGTAATAAGGTTACAGGATCCACATTACAATCTGAACACTTTCTGAAAATTGTTTCCATTTATTACATGCTTAAAAGATCCATAGTTGTTATTTATTTTCTAAGGCGTCCAAACTTAATGAAATATTTGGAAAAAATCTGCTACAGACTGTTATGATGCCTTGATTCTATGTTTTAATGCTAGTGATAGGCACAAGTGAGGTGACATTTTACTTTCAAGTTCTCCCACATTTCCTCATGACACCACACAAAAATTTCCACAATTTCTTAACGCCTCAGGTCTACATCAGACATGAAGAAATGTCGTTGCTATTTTTTTGATCATTGCCATAGGAGCATATACCAAATTGTTGTCATGTCACTTAAATCACTCCAGGAAGACTCTCTGATAGTCCTGTGACATGTACACATTTGTATTTCTGGCAGGTGCTTAAGTTCAAATCAAAGGTAAAAGAAAGCTAAAAAATCCTGACCAGCCACAAATGGACTGGGGGAGAACTGGTGAAGTCCAGCCTGTGCCAGTGCAGGGGTGCACCATTATCCTCATCAAGTGAATGGAATGAGCTAGACTCTCAAGTCCTGATCATGCAGCTTAGATATGAGTCTATATTTACCTAAATGGTTTCCACCAAAAGAAATTATGCATGTGATCAAAAATAGGAACAATTAGGTTTTCAGATTAACACTAAGGTGTCTATAAATTTCTCAGAGATAAGACTAGTTCAGATTCTGTTGTTCAGTGATTTTTCTGGCTGACAGATAAAAACATTGAAATATACTCCTCTGTTAAAGGGTGAAGAGGCACCCTGTAAAGATTTTTAAGCAGTATAAGGCACGATTATGTTTAAATCATGTGCTATTGATGTGATCATGTGAGAATACTCTTAAAGTACAGATGATAATAATAAAGTCAGTCTAACACCCCAGAGCCTACCTTTTAACACGTGGTGATACAGCATTATGGTTATGAATACTGTACATCCTGAATCAGTAAATGTCAGTGAACTTTAAAAAGAGAAAAAAAGATATGTTGCTTACAGACAAATATGATTCATTTCTGCACAACAGAGAAAGACATATACACAAAAAACCACATGGTATTATCATTCTCATATTAGATTTTGAGAGCAGTCAAGCTTACTCAAGTATGCTAAGCCACATTTGGAAAGACATAATATTCCTGTTCTTTTTCACAATCTCCCGAGAGAGACATTGTAAAATCTCTTGATCATCAATTTGTGCTGTGTCATATGCTGGCACTGGTGCGTGGGTTGGTTATATCCCAGCTAAGTAGAAAGGCATTTCACCTGCCTCTACTGAGGAAAATATGTGTATGTGAAATGAAAAAGAAGTGTGGCCAGCAAGTCAAAGGAGGACTCCTCTACTCCAATCTAGTGAGACCACCCCATGGAGTACTGCATCCAGCTTGGGTCCTCAGCAGAGGAGGGACACGGGCCTGTTAGAATGGGTCCAAAGAAGGACCATGAAGATGATTAGAGGGCTGGAGCATCTCTCCTAATGAGTAAGTGCTGAGAGAGTTGGGGTTGGAGAGGGCTCTGGGCAAACCTTATAGGTGCCTTTTGGTACTTAAGGAGGGCCTGCAAGAAAAAAAGGGACAGACTTTTTACACAGGCAGATAGTGACAAAACAAGAGGGAATGGCTTTAAATTAAAAGAGGGTCGATGTAGACTAGAAATAAGGATTTTTTTTCTTTTTATGGCATGGGGTTGAAACCCTGGAATAAGTTGCTCAGAGAGGTGGTGGCTGCCACACCCCTGGAAAAACTGAAGGTCAGGTTGGATGGGGCTCTGAGCAACCAGATTGAGTTGAAGATATCCCTGCTCACTGTAGAGGAGCTGGACTAAATGACCTTTAAAGGTCCTTTCCAAACCAAACTTTTGTGTGATTCTATAAAGGTTAGCCTATTTCACATGTACCATCACTAACAAGAAAGTAGCAATACTTTATCTTGTTTCACTCATTATTATAAATAAACTGGATCTCCATCCAGATTTACCACATAGCTAGATATCAAAGATTTGTGTAACAATATTTGGTGTTTAGAAAATATTTAAGCATCACTGTAGAGAAAAATTTGCATTATTCCAATTTTCATGCCAACATGATTTGTAAGGCAGCCAACATATGCTAATTAGAGAATTTCCCTAATTAATTTCTGTCAGTGTGCTGCCCTAACATGACTTAAAATGTACAGCTTAATGTATTAAATGTATTAGGATTGCTTATACTTCCCATTGAAAAACAGTGAGCAGTATGGTATTAATTGCAAGTGTTTACAACAATCTTTAGATGCACATATTCTAATTAAAGTGAACATCCAACATGTTGGGCAAGGATGAGTCATACTTCACAACAGCTCTACAGGGAAGAGATCTGAGTTGTGTATTCTTCTAAAGCAATGGCCAAAAAATTAAATTACTTTCTTTTGTGTGAAATGTATTTCCTGCTGCTTATTGAATGCCTAAAGGATTAAGGAACATGAAAGTATGAAGCTGGAGATGCATACTGCATAGGACAAGGGTGGCATCTGTAATGGAGGGCTAGAGGGAGCTATTTGAAAACCCAACCTTTTTGTTGTTAAGTAGAAAACCTACTCTGTGTGCATTTTTATCACTCAAGAGCAAGGTACCAGCATTATGCTACCCTAGTTACCATGGTTTCCTTTCAGCTACAGCGCCCTCTTGGAAAATAAACAACCTTAGTTTTATAATAACTACATATAACTCCTAGGTAGTTTAAAACCAAAATTACAGCTTGAATTATCTTAAAACCAGACTTACAACTTGACCTATCTATGGACACATTGACATGATTTTGTGTTTGAACACAATACATACCTGTCCAGACCCAAAGCATCTTCTCTTACCCCAGCAAGGCTTGAAAATAACCACACTCCCAGAGATGCCTTTTTTCAAAGAGTGACAGACCTCCTGAACATCACAGGTATTGATGAACTCTGACAGTGAATGTTTCCCAATCCATCTGGCACCACCAACACCATGGTACCATCATGTCATTAGTGGGCAGTGATGGACCTAAGAGCTGGAGGAGGCTGCTGGGAACCTCTGGTAGCAGCAGTGCTGCTGCTGCTCCTGCCCCCCTGCCAGGAGGGAATGCTCTGCTGCTCTGATGGTTGCAGTGAAGAAAACAGATCCGCAGTGTGAGAGCAGAGCCCTCTCAAAGGGAGCAGTTGCTTGTTGTCTGATAAAAGAATGAAGGTGTTTTGAACACAGTATTTATTGTAAAGGTGTCAAGCTAGATCAACAGCTTCTGATCTTTGCACTTTTCAGCAACTCCAGAAATTGCAATGTGCACTGACCTGCTCTCTAGCAGGTGCCTTGCTGTCTCTAGCTACATTTAAATCACACAATTTTAATTGTGCTACTTCCCTTGGAGGATCTACAGTAATTTAGTTTGGGTGATAGAGCATACATGCAAAAAACAAATTATGAAAGGGATTAATGCTATCGGAACAATAGCTTATGTTCTCACTTTGTTCTGTTTTCACCTTTTCCATGCAGGTATGGTATTCTGAGATATGATGAACAAAGAAAGATAGCAGAAGCTGGTCTTTAGGTAGGAAATTGCATGCCAATGACATCTGAAGTATGCTAAGTCAGATGGGGTAATTTCATTTTTAAATGTGGCTATAGAAACAACCAAGAATGAAATAATTATTCACACAAAAACTAATTTCAGTAGGCTTCAGAGTCAGATCACAATCACTGAACAAACCTCTTTGTGATTTTCTGACCCATCACCATTTTGACTCCTACAGATCTTAAAATACTTGCATAATGAGGCTCCACTTGTTACTAGAAAATACAAGGACACTCCCTACCCCAATTGTCCTTCTTTCTCCTGCCTCTGTAGCTGATTACAGCTGTGGTAAATCTGTAGTAAATAATCACTAGAAAATGTTGACAAGTTAATTGGGCTCATAACTGCGAAGGCAATGAGACATTTCTGCAACTGTTTAGATCAGCTTTGTCAGATGTAAGTCAGTTACAAAGGCGACACATTTAATTGTACAAAGAACACATGGAGAATAAATCAACTTTCAGGCTTGAATTACAGTGCAGGAGGGATAATTACCAGAGCAGAACACGTACTTAGAAACAAAAACCTTTTGTAGAACACAAACACCTGGAACAGAATTATACTGAAAATTAATGTTGAGTATCAAAAAAAAAAATTGAATAGGAATACTGAATAAAATCCTTTTACTTTTTTTAACTATGTGTATTTTCAGTGGGGATGGAGAAGGGCAGCTTTGACCAGACTTCCAAAACGTATGGTGGTGATGCTAATGGTTCACTAGGCATCCATTTTTTCCTCAAAGTCAATGCACAATTGTGGAGTTGCTTGTATCTTATTTACTCCACAGTCTCTATATGCCTGGTAGGTGGATTTCATGCATGTGCAGTCTGGAAGGCTTGCTTCAGTTAGAAATGTATCTCAATCAGAGCCACTTATAATGGTTTAAAGTATATAAAAAGCCTGTGATGAGCTTTGAGATCTGGGTCGACAGAATTGAGTTTTTTTAAGTAACTGCCCAATACCAAATTTTGCCAATTTTGTGTTCAGCTAACTACAAATTGGCAATTTATTCTTCTTGCTACATGTATTATCAGATATTAAAAAATTTTACCTGGTTTAAAACCTAGCATTAGTATATACTGTGCTAATTAAAATGTGTATGACATTTCTGTCTGGGTAAAATAAACTCAGGCAGGTGATGTAATGAATTACTGAGTTTTTAAGAATTTTATCTGTTACAAAAGCTTGGTGTCTTTTTTCAGCATACCACTCAATGTTCCCATTAACTGAGGGCACTTTGGAACAAAGAACATACATTTGAAAATAAGTAACGTCTTCACTTTGGAGTCACTTAATCTGTATTAGTTTGTTGGAATGCAAAGTGAGGCTATAAAACCATCTAAGTAATTTCTCATTACAACAAATGGTTACAAAGAGGTAATTACAAAGAGGAATTACAATATTGTTTAGTCCCAAGGAAGTCCCAAAGTCCCAAAGTATTTTGTCCCAGTTGTCAATTGTATTACTGCCCCCAAGCATCAAAGAATTTTAAAAGAAATATGGGGTTCCTAGGGTTTATTTGGTTTACAATTACTGAACCTTTGCTGCAGGTTTATAATATTTTCTCTACAATCACAAGGCTTAGAAACTTCAATTTAAAAAAGGATGGAAATAAAAATTTTTATCTAATAACAGGATGGAAGGGTTTAAAACTTCCTGAGTAAAAAAACAACATAGGTTTTTCTCTTTGAGGAAAAATTATCTGTGTTAATGGAAAATCTATGATATCTTAATGAAATTGGAGGAATGTTTTTAGCATATTTAACGTATTTTCTTCAGTATTTGTTTCTTATTATTTTCTGAGAGGAGGAAAATGGACAGCAGTCATATATTTTGCCTACAGATGGAATTATCCAGATATCCAGAAATCACACTGCTGATCCAGAATACAGTGTATTATTGTTGATAATGACAATTTTTCTACTCAAGAAGAGACTGCTTTTTAGAGATGCAGAAATATTTCCATAAATCATCTGTATACTACTTTGGATTGCCACTAAATAACATACTATATAAATCTGCAGTGTTGATGTTGTTTGCTAGGAAAAGCCCTCAGTAGGTTACTGAAGGAGTTTTTGTTTAAACTAGCTGATTTCTATTTATTCTGAATTATTCTAGAGGAAATTGTGTTTTTCAATCATTTATTCTGAGTTCATATTTTGTTCTTATTTTGTAATTTATTTAATCTTAGACATGGCCCCTGTGATGCTCTAATGTGATCTAAAATAAAGTGATGTAATGCTTCCTTAATTTCCCATTTCTTTGAAATAAAGAAGAAGCTTAGGGAAAAATAAGGAACCCACTATTGATCAAGTAATTTCCAGTGAGAAACAATCCTGCACAATCCTTAGAAAATTACCACAGTGAGTTACTACCTTCATTTTTCAAGACTGAGCTCTATTTCTAGACTGACTGTTTTTGGTAAACTGTCACCAATTTGTCGCCTCTTCTTTAACCAATGTTTATGGTATGGAAAACCAACCATATTCCCCATGAAGATACTTACAAACTTGTTCATTAATGCAACAATGTAATCTCTGTAATAGCTATAGCAGGAAATGCACACCGTGTTAGTCTAGGAACTGTTGAAGAAGGACAGGAAATATCTTTAGAACTACAATTGTCAGGAAAATGACAAGCCTACTCAAAATATCAACTATTCCAATAGAGATGTTCACAGCAGCTCTAGCATGAATCCTGCCCTGTTCATTCTGTTAGGAAAAATACCCTGGGGGCTGTAGAAGTCTTTGTTTTCACACCCTGCAGACTGTTCTGAGACCTGCTCTCTTTTAAGTATACTGATGTTATCATGTCAAGCTGTGACTGAAATATTTTCTATTAAAGCTGAAGCTAACACTATGATACAATAGATCTTTTCCATTTCTAGTTTCTCTGCATGTCCCTGTAGGCTGGAACTTTGCAACAAGGGCACTAAAATGGCAAACGGGCTTTGAGGAATGTGTAGCTACAGTGCACTGCAAGTCCTGCAAACCAGCCCTTCTTTTAATGTATAATTAAATTGTGGAACTCATTGCCGTGAGATGTTATGGAGGTCAAAAGCATAAGAAGATTTAAATCAAAAGAGAAAAACACCCCCAAAAAATCAACGCTGGAGTAAAAGTTAATGTGTAGTTAATAATCACAGCAGTTGGGATCTAACTCCTAATAAGAACAAGTGATTTAGGAAGTTCATAAGTCCCTCACTGCAGGAAAGCAGGTGTTATCATTTGGTACATGTTTCTTACTTCTTGCTCCTGTAAAGATCCACCGACATTCATTGGTCACAGTGTCAAACGCATTTGGCAGCATCTCAGCACTTGCAAGGACCAGCAGTGTGGTACAGAACCATCCAAACAGGCCAAGAAGAAATGGGCATCAAGGCAGCATGGAAGCAAGAACAAGTATGTATTGCCCATTGATTTTTCCTTTAGTCTATCAGGCACCATCTCAGTGCACCACAGGAAAGTATCTCAGAATGCATATACCTGGAAACACAGCGTTTTCAACCTGTCCAGAAATGTTACAAGCCTAATATTTCAATGGTCCTCTCTGCAAGGAGACTGTAATTCAGATTGAAGTAGAAATAACTGGTTGCATGGATACAGCTACTGAGCTGTGTCAGTCACCACAGAAATGGCAGAAGCTGTTGCTGTGCTTTCTTTCCGAGTTCACTTGCCTCTGGAGCTCAGTTGAGGAATGGCCTTTGTGAGCAGTCCTAATCTACTTCTGCACAGAGTCAGCTAACATCGTTTAACCTATTGTTTAATGTATTTGGAGCTAATCTTGGCTGACCTTTTGCTGAAGAAAATAAGAAACACTTGTACGAGCCTTTCTGCGGCTCTACTCTGATGGCAGTGCGCTCCAGCAGAAAAACAGTCACGTCTAAAACTTCCACTGATGCTTTCACAAAAGTTATGTTAAATAACGCCATGGCTTGCTGTCTGCACAGGAAAGGTATAATGGAGAAGGATGTGGGTTTTTTTCTTTTAATCCCTAAATTAGAAATGTCGCTCTGTCCCACACAGACAGTAGAATGCTTCGACTGTGGAATTCAGGACTGGGGTTTTCATTCTTTGGTTCTGCACAAGAAATGAAAACTGCAGGCTGTGGTACAGTCTTGTGATTAAGCTGGCAGAGCTAGAAATCACATGTACCATCTCTTTACTGAAAGATCATCCCACCAAGACTCTTGCTGAAGAACTATTCCTGAACCTCAGTCTTCTGATTATTAGAAATGTTCTAAATTTCAACTCTAAATTTATTCATAGCTCTTCTCCCTCTTTGATGATTGCCATCTCACTGCTTGTGTACTTATAGGCATCAATCATAATATTAGAAAGCCGAAGAAATATGCTTCAGTAAATATGATCTGAAATTGAAAAAAAGGATAGCATTATCAAGTTTTTTGTTTAAAACACAACTTTGCTGCAATTGTCTCCTCCCTGCATTAAAAAAAAAAAAAATCAGATCTGGCATCAGCTGATCTATTTGAAGACAAAAATGGAGAGGGTATGCTGATCTTTAATAAAGGGTTAATTCTTCCAACTTGTTTACTTTTATTAATACAGAGTTGCTTTAAAAGGACATAGGGCTTTCACAATTACAATCCTTTCCAGTAATCAGCATTCTTAAGAATAGAAGAGTGTGAAAATATTAATTTTTAAATAGGTATTTTATGTATTCTTTGGCTATTTTGCAACACTTACACCCTAAAAACTCCCAAAAGATAGCACCTTATTTTATTTGCTACAAAATGGGATTTAAAATGCCTGGATCTTTAAAATACAAAACTAAAACAGCAAAGAACCTTAAAAAAGAATAGACTGCTGTCTGTGCAATTGCCTTTAGAAGTGTCCTACATTATTTTATATGAATATTGAATTAACAAGAACTAATGTGCCAAGAAACATGTAATATGCAAAATGTCTGATTTCTAGAAAGCAATTACTTCTTTAAGGAAAATAGATTAAAAAAAAAAAATCATTCCTCAGCCTGTATCTCTTTTTTTGAACTCTAGTGCAAGGCCTGCAAGTCACAGAGTGCATCACAGGAGGGATATCTCCACACATACACACACAAACAGCTCCATGTCATAAAGTCTCTGATTAAAACTTCCTAGTTGTTCACTTTTGGCACTTACGCACCTAAAAATTGGAAATTAAATTAAGAAAAAGAACCAAAAAGGAACCAAAATCTATGAAGAAGTAAAGCTTAAGGAACACCCCTTCCTCTTCACTTTCCATACTCAGCATGGAGATCACCAGCCCCAAAATAAGAAGCTGGCTTTTCAATCTTAGGTCTCAGGTACTGATCCAAAGGCAACTCTTTGGATCTACTTTGCTCTCTCTGCTGTCTTCCTAGCTAGGATCTACTGTTTTTTCACCTCATCTGCCTTATAAAAAAGATATGTTTGAACTTATTTAAATAAGAATTCCACTTCACTCTGGGTAGAGCGGTCCCTTTGGAAGACTTACAGCACTGGGATCAATAGACATATTCATGCATTATATAAAAAATGGTAAAAGTAATTGTTCACAAGACCTAAAAAGAAATTGGTCTTAATATCTGGAATAAGACATGAAAAAGGTAGGGAAGATACATAAAAGACAACTGAAATTATTAATGGATTAAAGGGAGAGGCTGTCTTAAGAGTTCAGAATCAAAAATTTTTAGCTGAGAGAAGGCACTGGTGAGACTTGTTCAAGCTTTATGAAAACATGAAGGTGGGTATAAGGATGAATATTTTTCATCAAATTTCAGAGTTTGGCTCATTCAGTGGAATTAAAACAGATAAAAAGAACACATTACTTTACAGTGGCTAGTGTATTTCTGGACTTGCTGCCAAAAGAGGCTGTGTAAGAAGATCCCAGCAATAGGTTCAGACAGGAATTGGATAAGTTCATGCACGAGTCCAAAAAAAGGACAGTGAAAGGACTAGGCACGGATATATCTTTGTAAGAGCCACAGAAGCTAGGGGAGTACAAAGAAAAGAGTTTGAAGAAGGTGGCCAAGCTTGTGTGCACTCTGTAAATAGTTTCTCCTACTGCTGCTGTTTATATTCGCTTTTCTGTTTAGAAAAACAGAATTTTGTATAAGCAAAACCTTGCAGACCCTCAGGGGAGGGAGAAGGCTATAGGTAGTGAAAACAAGGACAAGAAATAAACAACAAAGAACAAATGATAGAAAGGGATGAGTTACAGCACTGAAAATACAGAGCTAGGGAACTGCAGGAAGGCATGACACAGAGAAACCCTGACATCACTCATCACTTCTTGAAGGTTAACCAAGGAGCAGGTGGATGCTGCCCAGTGATGCTCTGCATGGAGATGTGGGAGGATGATGAAATGAATATACACAGGTTCCACCGTCACCAGGATCCCTCCATCAGGGCCTGGAAACTGTTGATGAGGAGACCCTGCAACTTGAAAGGGTCTTGGTTAGGGAACATATAAATAAAAAGTGCAGAGGGAAAAGCACAGCTGGAACTTCAGTGAGTGCTTCTGGAGGAGAGATAGCATTTGATGTACACTCAAAACACCTGACGTGCTAGGGTCTCTTGCCACTCTGAGAAAAAAAAAAAAGATCTCCAGTCCAACTCAGTGGGGCATTTTCCCCATTCATGGATGTCTTAGGACATTTTTTTCCTCTCTGAGGGGTGTGAATTGTAAAGGCCTCCACAGGTAAAAGTCACTCTTGAGTTACTAGCGCTGTTCAAAAAATGGTATGGCATATTTAGGACAAAGAGAACTTACAGAGAATTTGAATCTTAGCTAATCCCAATTAAATGCAACTAAAATAGGGTAGTAACTATTTTAAAGAGAGAAAAAAAATTAAGTTCAACATCTCAGTAAAATTCTTATATTTTCATTAAACTGATTGAACAGAATTTTTTTTAAAGTACTATTTCATGTTCGTTCTTTGCTGAAGTAACTCACCAGTTCAGAGAAGGGAATTCCAACACGGGTATTTCCCAGTGGTAAATGGGAACCTTACTTATGCTCTCTTTCAATGATAAATGAGTTTTTCACCATTATTTTTATTTAACTGGAGGATCTGTGAAGCATTTTTAATTGGTTTTCAGTTCAGAAACCTCTTTTATTATAGAGATAACTTTGTAAAATTAAGTTCATGGGGCACTGATTTTGGTTCTGAATAAAAAGAAATGGAAATGTTTCTAATACATATTACCTATGTGGCTCATTCACTCCTAGCATCTTCTAAAAGTCAAATTTGCTGGTAAATGAATGGCAACAATTCTAACATGATGCACAAAATTAGATTACCAAATTTCTACAATCAGCAAAGAAAGGTGCTTGTGGCAGAAGTCCTATTTTGTTACTCTTTTCTTAGAGTGTAGTTGAACAAAAAACAAAGTTATCAGAAAATCATTCCAGCCAGTTTCACTAGAGTGTAAGGTAAGGATCCCAAAGGATTTGATGAAAACTAAGACTGATAATTTTAACTTCCATTTTATCAGTAAAAATAACTGTTTTGAAACAGAGATACCAATATGTATCATGGAGATCCTACTGAAAATTCCATCAAGTAACTGAAGTAGACATAAATCTAGACTGAAAGTGCTACAATAGAAAATTTCCAAAAACAGGCACAGATGGGATTGGAATGGGGGAAGGACTACACTTCTTTTATTACATCCTAATCATGGAAGCATGGAAAACACTGAACTGGGAGGAGGGGAGGGCAGAGAAAGGGGAAAGAAGTTTATAGTTTCTCTCTAGGAAATCTAGGAAATATTTTTTGCCCCCTGTTCCTGGATGACAGAACTAAAGGAAACAAATTAAAAAGAGTTTATCAGTTTCAGTAATACTGGATGTAGCCTCCCTGTCCAGCATATTAACTACAAGAAAAAGTTTACTGATTCTGTTATGGGAGAGTTCAAATTAATAGAAGTGTTGTGAGTCTCATTCCTTTCTTTAAAAGGGGATATGGGATAAAGACACTTGATTCTCAGAATTGAGCCTTAAGAGCAAAATATCACATTGGAGACTATTCTATGCCATATCCTCCACTTCCCCAAGCTCCTTAAATTATTATAATTACTGAAGGATTTAAGTTACAGCCCAGACACTACAGGGTCTTGTAGATTGGAAACTGAAAGCTGAATTTTCTCAAAATACTTTTTTTGTGCTGATGTGGATGGTGCATAGAAGCAATGCAACAGAGCTTTGGTTTAGCTTTGCTTCAAAGGCAAACTGAAGCAGCAAATGGCCTTTGAGGGGCAGGTGAATTTGTGCAGTTTCTTGACCATCTTTTCATCTTTGTTATAAGAAATAAATGAGGAATTACTTCAATAGCAGCCAGATAGCCAAAAGAGGACAAGAGGCCCTGAATGTGTGGCAATACCTGAAACTGTATACTAAACTATCTCATATTTGCTTGGCAATGAGAAAAAAATTGCTGACATGCTTTTTCTTTCTCTCTTCCTATCAGAGTGAAAACAGGATAGAAAACAAAGTAATGAAGCTCTGAGGAAATGATTAGTTGATACATGCTCCACTGCAAACACAACTCTAGAGGATTTCATTTTTCTAGAAAAAAGGTGTGAAAGCATTTTCATACTACATTTCAAACTCAGCTCCAATTCACCAGCCTTCTGCACCAGTTCTCAGGTCCATGTCATAAATTTCCATTTCAAAATAGCAGCCTGTTTTTCCACTATAATCCTTACTCACCCAGTCTTTCTTCCCTTGCTCCAGTTACTGTGGTAAGCAGAACAAAATACTTGTGTAACTTCAAGCACATGAATAATCCACCAAGGTCAGACCTCAGTACTGTCTCTCCCTTGTTACACTATACCATGTCTTTTCATGTCTTCAAATTCATTCTATTACAAAGAAAAAAGCAGACAAAAAGGATGATATGGGTTTTTTTATGTTGCATATAGCAGAAACTACATTTTGAAGTCTCTTCTTCTGGGCACAGAGTTCAGAGGCAGCCTTGAAACTCAAGACTGTTGGGATTGTATACAACTCTCTGCTTAATAAAGTAAATGCAAATATAAATTCTTTTAACATCTGACTTTTGTTCTGTTCACCTGCATGTTTTCTTGCTACTGTTAGATAAAGCCCCAAACCTCACTGCATTGTTTTATCATCCATGTTGAATGCTTTGAAAAAGTAGACTTCATTTTGGGGAATCTTCCCTGTTACTCCTGCCCCAACATTACTCTTGGCCTGTTCTTTAAGAAGGAAAAGAAATCTGGGAGGCTGAACTGGAATAGACACTCAAGAGCAGTAATGTCCTGATTTGCCCTCATACAATACTAAGGGTTTCACAAAAAAGGTCTGGTCATTTGCTTCAAGTTTTTACTTACAATATCGAAAAGCATTACCAGAAAGAGTTTAAATAATGCCAAAATGTTCCTGTGGGTTTCTTTCAATTGAGGACTGTTTCAAGAATTTTGACAGTTATGCACAAAGTGAATTAACATAAATGTTATGTTACTTTCATTGTAATAACAGTAACAATTTAATGTAATCAGTGCAGTGATAGAGCAGTGAGTCATTGCTGTAGGAAAATGACCAAGGAGCCTGGAAAAGGCTAACAAACACTGTAGTCAATGAAGATTGCCTGCCTCTACTATACATCAGGAATTAATGAGACCTGTCTCCACTATTAGAATAGTAGACAGAGACACTCCACCTTCAAGGCCTTGTTTGCACTGAGGCATTAATCAGATCAATTCTACCTTACCAGACAGCTCAGTCTGGAGCAGTAAAGCACACCAGGCTTCAGCAAGTTGTTGTCCAACCCCTCCCTGGTAAATGAAACAGCACTGCTGTTCCACACCACATCACAGGGAGAGGCAGAGACATTGCTGCTACTGCAAGAGAGGGGAGAAAACCAACATCAACAACAACAACAATTTAAATAAAAGCATAGTTCATGGCTGCTAATTAAGTTCAGTCTCCTTGTGGAACCTACTTCTGGGGTGAGGTAATTCAGAGGATTCTCATTTGTACAATAGAATTTTGTCCCTAAGCCCTTCCCATGCAAGACCTGTTTTTCTCTGCTTCTTTGGGTCTGAATGACTAAGCTTTTCTACAGTCTTGTTTCAATAAAACCTTTTTGCTTCCGCCCAAGGAACAGTTAGAATAACTAGCCCTTTGTATTTTAAGTTATTCATTAAAGTTAAATGGCTTTATCTTCAAGCTTGTCCTAGGGCAACTATTATAAGGTTAACCTTTTTATAGCGGTGAATTCAGATAAGTTTCTCAATTTTCTCTGAATCTGGTCAGACACAAATATGTATGACCATGCCCTTCGCAGTTGTTGCCTCAATACCTATTTTGATTTCCCAAAGCAGCACTGAACATCAAGGGGAAAACGATCACAAGCATGAAAGGCAGTTTCAGAAAGACATGAGTCAATCTCATCACTTCTTTTCTTTTTTCTTTTTTTTTTTTTTTTTTGTTTGGTAAGACAGTGATCCTCAATACACTGTCCAGATACAACTGGATTATTGTACTTAATACAGGGGTAACAAAAAACCACCAGAACCACACAGACCAAACACCCAACCCAGTAAGTTCCCTACAGAGTAATCTTGCTTAGCAGAGCGTTTACCCCAGCCACACATTCCCAATGGATCACCATCCCCAAATCTCTCCCAAACCTGGAGTGCTCCTTGGCAACCTCACCTAGAAAGCAGACTCTTTTCTTCTTTAGTTTTGCTTTTCAAATTAGGCTCTTCAAATGCTTTCCTAAAGCTCCTTTCCAAAACAAAGAAGATGTGAAGCTCATATCTAAAACCAAGGGACATTTACACAAATCCACGGGGTACAATTAGACAAATAAAGACTTAAGCAACTTCTTGTATCCATTGCTATATGTAGTTCTTTGCTTTGGCAGTACAAACCAAACATTGTTAGGTTTAATTACTCAAACCACTACAGAATCATTTTAAAACATGTTGTTGTCTCTTCCACAAGATGGAGTGCAGTGATAATATCTGAGGATTTTCAAATTGAATCAATATATCATGTCTCCCCTGTGCTAGAAAAACCCTTTAAAAACTTTATCTAACCACAGCAAGACAAATCAGAAGCCCCTGTGGGGCAGGTTAGTTGTGCCTATTTCAGATCGGAGGAGTTCAGAGTGCATCCCAAAAAACAAAGCCCATAGGTTCTTTTACATCTTTTCTTTCGCATTCAAAATGTGCAGCAGAACTTAACAGTGATGAGAACTGAACTTAACTTTGACGGGAAATCGCAGCCGAAAAATAGTGCTCATATCCACTTGTAAAAGAAGATTTAAGAATAAAGAAATAATTTTACTCAGTCAAGAATTTTGTAAAGAAGACAGAAAGAACTGCTTTTTCTCTGCCTTGCAGTTCCCAGCCATAGCTTTGTGGGTAGAGGGCTGCCGAACTCAATCAAGAGCTGAAGTCCTCAAAAATCAAAGTAGTATCAGTGCTTTGATTAGATGTAGCTGCTAACATTCTGCTGTGTGCTTAAGAGATCCATTTGGGAGAACGAGAAGCTTCCTTATTCTTTTCTTTATAGTCTGAGTTCACTTTGCACAGTTGCAATCTGAAGTAGAGAGGGACGTGTTTGCTGGCAATCAGGTGAATGCACTTTAAATAGGAAAAGGGATCATGAAAGACTTCCTTTAACATCCTTTACATCCTTTTATAGCCATTTAATGTGATATAATGAGTCTTGGCACTAATATATATTTTTATATATGTGACACTTACTTAAAACTATGTTAGCTACCCTGAACCATGTAGACTTTGGCCTGAAAATATCATCTATGGCTTTGCCCTTCTCAGGATCAGTAGTCACTCTATCCCAGTTTGGATGTGATATGGCTGCCAATGCCACATACTATGCAACCTTAGCATTGCAACTACAACCTATCTGGAAGATCCTCCTTACCAAGTTAGCTGTGTGGGTAATGAGGAGACTTAACGGCTTGCCTTAGTCCTTAAAAATCAGCTGGAACAACTAAGTGATGCCTTAAGATATATTAATTTTCCCTTTATGTACACCAGGACTGCAGTATCACTAAGAGCATACCGTATTTATGTCCCTGCCTTACAGGAGGCTTGGTGCTCCTTAGCATTTGATAATCCTGTTTCTCACCATCTTTCACCTGGATTTTTAAGGAGACGCCTCCAACTTTACAGGAACAGCGTGCTCAGCGCTGGGCGGTGAGAAATCACACGGGGGGGTTGCGGATCTGCTGAGCGCAGCCAGCGCCGTTCCCGGGAGCGGGGTACGGGGGTGGCGCGGCCGCGCCGCCGAGAAGCGCCCACGGCCACCGGAGGCGGCGGNGAGGGAGGCGCTGGCTCGCCTGTCTGCTCCTTGGTCCGCCGGTTCCGCGGCGCTGCCCGGGCAGCAGAGCCACCACCGAAGCAAATGGGGAGGCGACGCTGAGCGGGCTGCCCTCCGCGGGAGTCGGCAGCCGAGGGCAGCGGCGCGGCGGGCGAGCAATGCCCCTCACTTCTCTGCTTGCGCTGCCCTTCCTCCTTCTCCTCCCGCTCCCGGCTCTGAAGCTTTTGTTTTCCCCGGCCGCTGTGATGGCAGGAAACTTCCCGGAGGGATGGGCTCAGGCCGGGCTTGTGCTGCGCCGGACTCCGCAGGGCTCCGGCCACACCGTGAGGTGAGGCGAGAGGCGGCGTCGCGCCGCCACCGCGGCAGTTCCGCGGGACCGGCTGCTGCTCTGCCCGGCCGAGGGCGGCGGGACCGCCGGCGGGAGCGGCGAGAGAGTTGCGCTAGGAACCGCCGGGAGCGCCCACGGCTGTGACGCTTCCCCCGGCCGCGGTCCCACCACCGGGAAGGCGTTCTAGCCCCAGGGATCCGTGCCCGTGGGCCAGGGCTGCTCGGGGGTCGGCGCCCCGAGGAGGCACCGGGAGCCGGGCGCCTCTTCTCGCGGCGGGGGCGCCGGAGCCGTCGGCGGGCAGTGGGGGCGGGAGCGCTGCCGGAGCCGGGTGGGCGCGCTCAGCCGCGTCTCGGGGCCCGTGGAGCCGCCTGTGGGGGCTTCCTCCTCCCCCGGCGGCGGTGGGGCCGGGCGCTGGCGCGGTGGGCGGGGGCCGCGCTTCCGGCCGGGGTTCCGTCCCGGGAGGTGGCCTGGCTCCCCTGGACCGGCTCCCCGGGACTCTGCTCAGAGGCACGGGGGAGCTCTCTGCTTGCTGTCACCTGCTTATCAGGCTGCTGCTTGTGCTCATCTCTTGAACCTGCCTGTGTCGGTACGCTGCGTGCGTGTCGCTCCTGGAAAAAAGAAATATAAACGTCTCGCTTAGTTTTGATTGTTTTTCATCTACTTAAAAACTATGTAATTTTTGTTTGGGTGTGCCACATGGTTTTCTAAACTTGCTTTGTAAAAGTCAAATGATACAGTGCAGCCTAGTATGTATATATATGTATGTGTATAGCAAAGCAGATGATAAAGTTTTTCTTGTAAATTAACAAAAACACTTTTCCAAGGAAGCAGTTCATTTACAGAAAGATACAGGTAACATAGGAATTTTCAATGGTCAGAGGAATTTTCTATGGTTGGAAAGTTAGATCCGTGACCAAGAAGGTTGTTGAATTTTTTGTCCTTACTGAAATGGATAATGAATGCTTAGGCAGTGGTAAATGGGTTTTACATAATGAATTTTCTGTGGGACATATTGCACATTCTAACGTTAGAGCAGAGGTGTCAGAGGCATCAGATTATGAAAAGGGCAGTTTTAAATATACCATCTCAAGTTAGCTGAAAATGTAAAGAAATGTCAAAGAGATTTATTTCAAGATTGGTAACACGGAATAGCTGCATATTGTGAGTTGTCAAATATGCATTTTTTGTTGTTTTTGCACAGTTATCTGTTTGTGAAAATACATTCACCAACATTGCTATAGCTCCAGCATAACAATATAGACCCACTGGTAATTACATTCTTAGTATACAGAAGCAAATTTGGTAATGACTAATTAGTAATTAGAAGAATAGTTTCTAAATAACTTCCCTTGGAAATATCTTCTGCTAAATTGTTAGTATTCTAAAGTACATTCTCTTAGCTATTCTTACTCCTTTATTAGAGAGTAGCCTTTCTGTAAGAACATGTTCTGAATGTATAAATTTTTTTTTTAAGTGAGAAAATAAATGAGACTCTGGAAATTAGTCGTTCATATGCAATATCTGCCTACTCAGAGGAAACAGGAAGAAGGCAAGATGAGCTCTACAAGTTTCTAATTTTCTTCTTGTGTGCTACAATGCGTAGGTGACTTTTGTCAGGTGCTGCTGATCAGACATTGCTTGTGTGCTTCATCATTGCTTTTGCCACTTTTAAATTATTAGTCTAGGAATAATAGCAGATAAAGCTTGGAGAGGCTGTGATTGCTTCTCTGCAGTTAATGAAATGCACCCAAGACCATTTGCTGGTTCTGAAGCTAAGTGCTGTGGGTTAGCCCTTGTCAATGCTGTTTAACTCTCTTGCTTTCCAGAATAGGAAATTTTCATGGGAGACCTGTACCTGGTCTGTGTTAGAAGGATGCTGTGCTGGTGTGTGGCAGCTCAGCAGTCTGTCACATTGAATTCCATTTCCAGGGAATGATTCCTGGCATTGCTTGGTTTACTGGCATGGACGTAGTCCATCTGTAACACCATCTGTCTGCAGGTAGCCTCCCTTAATTCTGTACTCAGTCGTAGTGATCTAATTTCCCTGCGTAGAGGATCTCTGGTGCTATAAAATGCTGCTTTTCATAGGCAGCTGCTTAGAAGTGCCAGGGCTGCTTTCTTCCATTTTTCTCTGCTTTTGCATGTGGCTGAAGGAGGAGTGGGTGAAGGCTTGGTGGTTTTCCCACTTGTCCATAAGGGAGGGGTAAATAGGACTAGGAAGAGGCTTTTGTGACTTGTTCTGGTTGTCTGGGAATGTACTCCCAGGGCAATGCATGTCCATGGGCAGTCCTGATGGCTGGATATGGTCTGTAGTCACGTGGAACTTCCATCATAATTTTGTTACAAGTAGCAAGTTGGGCAGGAGATAAGGCAAGAGGAAGTGTAACTATCATCTAAGAAATCTTACTTGTAGTATTCAGAAGTAGAGTCAGGTGGAAAATTGTCAGGTCGCACTGCCTCTCATAGACATATAAAATACTTCAACAGCATGGTGTACTTTTTATCTCTGTAATTTGCCGGCAATCTTTATTTTGCTAACTTAGCTAGTAGCACAGTTGGAACTTGAATAGGAAGATTGTTTAACTGTCTCATATCCAGCTGAGGATAATACTTAGATACTTACGTAAACCTGAAGTATGTGATGGGACTGGGTTAATGCTCTAAAGTACTTTCCCAAACAGGCAGTTTGGCAAATTCCTTTTGATTTCATTAGAATGAAACCTCATAAAATACAATTCTTAATATTGAGCTATTTCTGCATGTACTTTAGGAGAAAGGTGAGCTAGGTGAGCTATCTTTTTTTTTTTTTTTTTTTTTCCCGCCTGTATAAAAGCACTGGTTCAGTAAGGTGTATTTACACTTAAACATGTGTTGGAGATATCTGAGGAGTCCCACTGGTTTGAATGGCTCTTTGAGAAATCTCTTGTATAACTGTAACCTAATTTACCTCAATCTAGATGTTTATTATACACAAGCTGTGTTTAAAAGAATATTATCAAGACCACAGAAGCACAGAAGAGTTTGGAAATTTAAAGCTTTGAAGTAAAATGATGTGGCTTTGAAGTAGTGATGATGTGGCCTGTGGGAACTGTGCCTTTCACTATCTAGGACCCAATTTTTTTCAGAATGCTTTGCATCTTGAATAAGGCAACCAAAATTAGTGACTGGTTATGGCTTTTGCATTTCTCCTGGATTTTCTTCTCCTTGTAGTTAGTAAAGCAAGGCTGGAATCATGTTGATTAAACATGATTTGGTGCCATACAATAATTGTGGAGAAAGCAAGGTTTTGAACACTTGTTCATCTTGTTGAGCAAGGCATCTTCTGAAAGAAAATGGATTCTGGGTGGATAAGTAATATTTAGTAGTTAAAGCCTATGTCACAGGGTTTAATTGAAGTCACAGGGTTTAACTGCTACTTCTCAAGTCCTCAGAGCTGATGTTTGTACCTTAATTTTTTAACATAGCTTTTTGGGTATGTAGTTTTCTCAGAAAAGAAATAGAAGCAAAAGGTGTATTTTTTCCTGGGGTATCTTTGAACGTTCCTGATGTCGTTAGCAGAGTGAGAACCTCTATATGCCAGCTCAGGCTGTAGCTGTCTAAAATGTAGTGGTAGGTCGTGATCCATAGGTGGATTGATACTGGAGAGAAATAGCAGCCTTTACACATCTGTTATGAAATAACCCACATTACCTCCTAATTTTTATGAAATGTAATATAACTGTCTTGAAGCTTTGATGCACGGTTCCCATTCTGTTGGCCACAGGGCAATGCTGTCCGATGGCTTTACTGTTGTTTTCCCTGCAAGTTGTTTCTTCCTGGGCCATCTTCTTCCCTGCTGCTGTCTACATTTTTGTGCCATGTCGTTTTTTTATTTATTTAATAAATAATTTGTAATTGCTAGTCACTTCATTTGGCCAGTGTGACTGTTTTGTCCTAATCTAGTGTGTAGCCCTATAGTTGCATGGGTCAGGTCAACTGGCCAAGCAGATCAGGTCTAGAAAGCAAAGGGGAAACTGGCTTTCAGATCCAGTGCTTGGATTTTGCAGGCTGTAGTGAGGAAATAATAAGTGTTATAACCTAGGTGAACTTAGGCTGGAGCACAGAACTACAAAATAATTGAGATTGAAAGAGACCTCTGGAGGTCATGTAGGTCACCACTCTCTCAGAGATGAGTCTGGTTGAAAGTTAAATGCGGTTGCTCAGGGTCACATCCACTTGAGTTTTGAATATCACAAAGGATGGAAATTACATAGCCTGCGTAAGTAACCTGTTTCAGTATTTGACCACTGTCACTATGAAGTTTTTTCTCTAAGGCCTAATTGAAGTTACCACACTATAGCTTCTATCGATTGTCCTGATCCTTTGCTATGAACCTCCCAGAAGAATGAGGTTCTTGTGCTCTTAAAAGCAACAGATGTTTTTCTAATGCTTAATGGCACACTTTCTGTTAGGAATATAGATAACTTTTGCAAAGTACATAAAAAACAATTCTGTTCCAGCCGTAGTTGCATGTCTTATTCAAGTGATCAAAAAGTTGGATTACTTTTTATGGGGGCAAAATGAAAGTCTTTTGCTAGCTTTGTTTTCTGAAACAGATTAGATATTTGAAATTTCTCCTTTCTCACACATGATCATGCGTTGTATTTTCCATCAGGTGACTGCCTCATTGTGTGTAGTGAATAGATGCTGGTGGTTTAGGAGGTAAATCAAAGTCTTCAAGCTGGGCTTCTGGAAGCCAGCTATGTCATCCTGTGATTGATCTTTTTTCCCACCTTGTCAGGTGTATGGACCCCTTGAATAACAAATTTAAACCCACTGACTACAGGCTACATTTGAGGGCTCTGTTAGAAATGATCTCCAGAGTACTACACTGACACTGAGGTAGTCTCAACTAGCCTTTCAGGCACAGTCAATGGGAAGAAAAATAAGCATGTTGAGAAAGTAGTTTATTCTGCCTATGGCTGTATTATATGCTCATTGTCTCTCTGATTTGTATCAGTAGAGTCTCAATGGCTCTTAGCCTTTCTGTCCAGCTTTCAGGACAGCTGCATTTAGGCAAGGTTAATCTTTAGTGAACACCTTTCCAGTCCTTTATTTTCTTGTCATTGCTCAATATATGATGGCATGTCTTACTTGCAGGCTATTCTGAATGCTTAATAATTAACTTCAATGTGTATTTCTTCTGTGGTGATGTTAATTTCTGTGTCTCAGTTCTTCAGGAAAAGGTAAATTATCTTCATTACCCTACTGTCTTGTGCAAGTTATCCTCCTGGCAAAAGAGTGATGGGTTGAGGGCAAAAATTTCACAAACAAGAGGTGTTCAGTTTTGATTGCTTTGAGCACAAGGGGAAAACCGTGCAACAAAGTAGAAGGAAAAGTGGGATGTTTTAATGGAAATTGTGAAATAATAATCCTGTCTTTCTAAAGCTGTCTTAGAACTTCAAAACCTGATACTATTTAGAAGTGATTATTGCTACTAGTTTTCCACATCTAATTCATAAAATTATCCCTTTCAAAGAATTATACAAGGTTCATTTTGTATAATGATAGAAAGAGACTGATATCTTGTGAAAAATAGAGATGTCTTTCTTTTTGTCAAAGACTTGAAATGTAATTTGAAAACACATTATATATCTTGATTAAGTTCTTATTTTCAGTAGATAATACTCCAACACACGCCTTTTATTACTTGATCATTTTGATTTTGACTCTTCTGTCACTTGTCACTTCTGAATTTTTTCTGGACTGTTTTGTTAAGTCTTACATGAGACTTGTGGATGTGTTTAAAAGCACTGAACATAATATATGCATGATATTTTGATATTACTGTGTGTGTATATGCTTTTGCATATATAAGCTCCAGAGTGCCGGTAATGATTTAAAATTCTCATCCAAATTTCCCATGCTTCATCCTATTACCAAAATGACTTTAAGAACCAAAGTAAATCTCCAAACAGAAATCCAAACTTCCCATATCTAGCCGAAGACACATTTCATGAAATGTGGAAGAAATGTCTGTACTGTATTTGTGCTTCCATTCCCTCAACAGTGCACACAGACCGTCATATGCTCGAGTATTCTGGGAAAATCATGTGGCCCTGAAAGGAACTATCTCTTTATTCTTGAAGGAAAATAAACTGAAGTGCAGTGGGGTCTCCCACCACATGCTTTTCTTCTGGTTTGAAGGGTTCGTGGGTTGGTGTAGTGGTCTTGGTTTGATTTCCTGGCCAATGCACCAATTTGTGTAGTGAGTCTAATGCTGGCCAAGTGCCCATACACCAACTAGAATTATTTACTCATTTTCTGCTGCGAGATAAGGATTAGGAGGAAGGCAAAGCAGGCTCAAACTTTAAAGGGTATAAAGAAAACTTTATTAACAGAATTAAAAGGAAAAATAGTAAGAAATCAGAATAAACCTTCAGAACACTTCTCCTCCCCCCACACACTCTTTTTCTTTTGCACTGACAACATAAAGAGACAAAACCTGTGACTTTCAGTCAGTTTACCACCTGTAAAATAGTTTTTTCTTCAGTTCTCTTAGGGAGAGGAGTCTCTCTTGCCATACCATGGAGACTTCTCCACAAGAAACAGTTCTCTCAGGGCTTCAGTGCCACAGCAAATCAGCTGCACAGGAAAGGAAAATCTGTTTGCAGTGTGAAAGTCCCTCCCCGTGCCTTGCAGCTTTCCCACAGCTGCTTTCATGGGCCATGTCAACTTATGGGGTGCAATTTTAAGGATGAGTTGTTCTAGTATAGAAGCAAAAGTTCCTCTCTTTTATCTCTGGGAACAGAGGTTTTCTTCTTCCGTTCCTGGGGGCAAAACTTTCTTGTCTCTCTCTGTTCAAGCTTCTCATTGGATTGCACCTACTGCAACGTCTGCGTATTTCAACACTGGTGCTTCTGCTCACAGCTGTGGTTAGAATGCTACATCCCCCCAATGCATTCCATGAGTTACTGGGAAAAATGAAGTCTTATATATCAACTTTATCTTCGCCATAGCCTCACGAAAGAATTTCAGCCCCAACCTAAGGCATCTCCTCAATCCCCTCCCATCTAGAATCTGACTCCCTCTTCATTGACCTCACTGTCCCATGTTGTTTCCTCTAGTGTCCCATGTTGTTTCCTCTTTACCCTTTCCTTTTCCTGATCCAGGAGAGAATTGGTGATCGCAGGTTCATTTGTTCTCAAGCTTTATCAACCAAAGCAGTTGTTTTAGAGTTCTGCAGTATTGAAAGATTGATCTCGTCCAAGCTCAGCAATCAAGGAATCGCTGTGTCTTTAGCTGCTGGTCACATGGCCCCTGCCAGCACTATGAGAGTTGCACTGGCTGCCAGTGTCACTCCTGTGCTTTTCCTTCATGAGGAGTGCTGGGAAAAAAAAAGGTAAAAAAATCAGCTGCTGCTACTTTTGTCCTTTTGTCCACAATATAGGTGACTAAAATCTGCTAAGCAAACAAAGTCCATTGTGCGTCATGCTGAGAAAGCTGCGGCAGCGCGGCCTTGACCATGCCGATTCTGGCTGAGCAGTCCCGGCCGTGTGGCTGCTCCCGGAACGGCCGGCAGTGTCCCCTTCTGGCCTTGGGACCAACCTCCAGCGCTGGCCACAGGTCCATTTCCCATGCTGGTCCCAGTGGCACGGCCCAGTGGTGGCAGGAATCTCAGCTGGGCTGTGCCTTGCCATGGAATGAGCCAACTTGGCTGCACAGGGTCAGCGCTGGCCCAGCCAGTTATGTCTTCAAAGGCCAGAAACCAACAGAATTTTCCTGGGCTTTGTTAATTTTTAAATGTGCTTTTCCACAGAGAAGTGTTCAGCTCTTTTAAGTGGTTTAACTGGGTGTCAGTCTTCAAAACTAGCCTGCTGGTTGGCTCTGGCTGGCCCCCACAGGGACCCTTCCCCCCAGCTGAAAACCAGACTTGGTTAAGCCGGGGCAGCTGGTAGAGCTGAGAAAAGCTCATTCTGTCCTTTACACGACTGAATTCATTCAGCATGTCTGCTCAAGCTCCAAGTGTGTCACTTATGATAAGGAGGTGACATTTAAAAGAAATTTGGCAATATTTAATAATGACTCATAAAGGCATGTTGAGAGTATTTATAACAGGGAGAAGTTGTGCTATGCATTACTGGTATTGGGACATCTGCATCTGCCATCAGAAATTTCCATTGCATTTAATGTGACAATAGGGATGGGGTTGAGTGCATTTGCTGACTGAAGTTAGAAGTGTTTTTCCCTCCCCATTCCCTTCATTTTGATAAGAGGGCAATTTCCGACTGCATTCATCTTTTCTGGAGATATCAAATCAAAGCATGAAATCTCAGGTAGTAACACTTAGGCTGCTAAACTGTTAGATCCAACTGAACTGGATTAAATGTGTGTTTTCAAGGCTGCCACAAATGATAGACTTGAAAAAGTGTCTTCATGGTACACTGCCAATATGATGATATACTTCAAGCTATTATCAGCAAGGCTGAAAATAAAATAGCCCTGGAATATTCTCTCTGGTTTTTCGCACTGTTTTAAAAGTCTGTCTCTATTCTTTGGTATGTAGCTATTTGAATAATCAGATTCTTTGTTTCTTGATGGCAGTATAAATGTGTGAATTAGGCATTGACCAGTCTCTTTGGTGGTCTTCCAAGATTTCACACTTCTGAAATTACGGCAAAGATGGGTTATCTTGATTCTGTTACAGTGTTCTTGGGATCCTGGCAAGCTCCAGAGCACTCTGAGAATCACAGCACCTTTACTCCAGGAAAAGCGGCTCTGGTAAATCACTCATTGGGAAGGCTGGGGTCAGCTGTTGACAGGGCAATTTCTAAATTTCTGGTTCTGGTTTGCTGAAACTACAGAATTGCGGAATGTACCTAATAAGCATTATGTTGCTCTTATACAGAAGCTTGAGTCAGATTTTCAGGCAGACATGTGCAGACCATTATAGGTACCCAGAGGTGTTCATATACAGTACTGTTACAAAACAAGGGAAATAATATAGATACATGAAGTTATTTAGGTGAATTCACTTTCCAGAAATGTATGTTCTGTCTGACTGCTGAGTAAGCTTATGTGGTTACCTCAAAGCTGTCTTGAAATCAGATGAGATCAGTCTCAGCCCTGTAGGGGCAGTAGGAAGAAAAGGAGGACGGGGATGGTGTGTGTAAAACCAAATGCTGGTAAGGAAGCAGACCTTCCTAAGGTCTGAGGTTGGGACTTCATATTGGTAAGTACTTGCCAATTTTGCCATGCATTGCCAAAAGGCCTACCCAGTTCAATGCCCAGCCTGCTCAAAACTCTCTTCATTGCTGCCAGCAGGTCAGGCAATGTGGACTTGTTTGCCACCACTGTACAGCTGAGTCACGCAAAGTTGTACAGAACTGAAATGGGTCACTGCATACCAGATGTATTCTGTGGATTAAAGACTGGCTTGCTGTTGCTGAGTCTTCGAGATACAGGCGGTGGTGGTTCCCTTCTATGTAGCTAGATATGTAGACTATCCTTTGCAAGGCTGAAGTTGTTGAATTCACGCGAAACAGTATATGTTTAAGATACATTCTGTGATTTTAGGTTGTATCCATTTACCCTGGTGATAGAAGGTCTGATGTTATCTAGTTTCATTGGAAAATTGCTAGTTGCCCTTCAGTTCTTCATCTGGATTTCCTGAATATTTTGAACCTATTTTTGCACTCTTAATGTTTAAAGTTACTGTTGTGGACTGGATTTTTACTTCAGTTTGTGTAGATGGTGTTTATAGTTTTAGATGCAAAACGTTAAAGAGTATATACTTTAAAGACAAGTGGCTCTACTTTGTAATGTGATCAGCTTTCATCAGGGCTTTTTTGTCCACCATTAATGGCATTGCATCCTAGGTCTTGCAAATTACTTCTCTTTGAAAAGTCTTTAGAGAACTCATTGACCAGGTGCAGTTCTGAAGGTCTCTTCATCTGGACATGGTGAAACAAAGATCAAACACTTTCATTTCTGAAACTCTTGGTGGAAGATAGTCTCGGTATGGGAACCAGCTTTTCAGTTCAGTGTGTGTTTTAAGGACACTACTGCCTTTTCAGATTCATTTATATGCTCAGTAATCACGATGACTGTTTAAAATATAAATGGTTTTGAGCCTATTTCCGGTGTATGGGAGGATATGGTTTGAGAATTTAGCTTTCTGCAGCCAGATGGATTATAGTGTTGCTAAGGAAACAGACTATAAATGAAGTGGCAACTGGGTGTCCCTAGAATATCAGACTGCTAGAAGCTGGTATTTTAAACTCATTTAGGTGGGTAGCTAGATGATGTGATGAGAAGTTAATTTCCTGTATTTTATGGTTCATTAATTCTCATTGCTTTATTAGTATTTACAAAAGGTACCTTAACTTCCCACTCAAACTACCTGGCATGTGGGTCACTGAAAAATTAGAAAATGGACAGAAGCTGTAGAGAGAAACAGATTCTGAAATAATCATTCAAACTACTGACTAGTGGATATATAGCAGTGTATAAAGACATGGCAGCAGTATGGTCTGACTGAAAAACTGATATGAGGAAGTGAGCCGAGTTGCTTCGGAGGCCTTGGGAAAGAGCAGAGCTTCTACAGAACTGGAAGTTACAGGTTTTGGATTTCATGTATAAACATCTATATTATAGCTTTTTGATATACGTACATGAAGTTGCTCAGAGCGAGGTAATTGAATTGTGGTTTTGATTCTTGCTCTGCCCAGGAGGATACCTGGCTCTATTTTCCTAGGGCTTTTGCTGAAAATGTATCAGGTTTCCAGACCAGGCTTAATGATTGATACAGCAGAGTTGGTGTTTCTGGTTTTTTTTTATCTTTAGCAGTGAAAAAGGCAAGCATACCTGAGCCATTCTAGCTAAGCATGCAGCTAATAGGGATAAAAACTTAAGTAAGCTGAACCTGCAGGACAGACAGCAACCTCTCCTGGTGATGAGGTGGACTGGGAGTAGGACAGGTGATGGTTCATTGTGTGGAGCTTCAGGAACTGCTCTTAGCTACCTCTGTAAAAGGTCTGGAGAACTCTTGGTAACACTGAAAATGGTAAGAACTTGCCAAGCAAAGATAGTTTGTAAGCTAAATGTGAAGTGGAAGGCTAAGGAAGGTTTTCAAGTATGTACAGGTGGTTGGTAGAACACAGTATGTACTGTGAACTGAAATTAAACTGTTTCCAGTAAAACACATTCTGGAAAATGTGTCATGCAGCGTTGGAACTGTTATTTAGAGTACATTTGAGAGAACTGTTTTTGGTCTTTTCTGCCAGGTAGGCAACAGAGATCTTTGTGGAGATGGCATTAGGACACTATAACTTTTCCCTCCATGAGTGTCAGATGACTGGATTTATTGTATTTATGTGAGTGCTGTCAGTTTGCATACAGATCAGGATCTGTCACTGTCTTTTCACTAGAACAGTAGCTAGGCAGAGTCTAGAACTTCATGGCATGTAAAACATTACTTTTCCTCTATCATCACTCCTTTTCAGGGAGGCATTTAACTGAGAAAGTTTAATTGTCCTGGTGGCTGGTTGGTTCTGGTGCTTTGAATCTTTCCTATAAGTCACTCTCTGTGCGTTCATTGTGTGGTAGAAGGAGCAGCAGGACCCATGAGAAAGCTGTTGATAAAGAGCTTTTTTCTTTTTTTCTCCTGAGCTTTACATACAGGCAAAGCATCTAATTTTATGTGTGTTTGTTTTTGATGTCTTATGCTGAATAATGTTAATTTTAGCAGTATCATTGCGGTCTATAAAAGAGATTTACAGACACCATAAAGGCAGGGGTTTAATTTTCTGATCTCATGACAGATGTCATTGCACTCCTGTTTTCCTATATATCACGCCCATAACTTTGAGGTTTTTTTTAACTTTTGTGTGTTTCGGTGTTTTAAAAGGTTGATATAAGTCTCTTGGTCTGAATTTTTCAGCTGTTGCTGAGTAGTTATAATTGAATTAGAAGTTACATGTTACATTTATGCTATTTAGAATTATTCTGGGTGCAGGATGATAAATTCCAAATAGTATTTTCTCAGATTCAATTTCATATCTAAATAGAGACTTAAATAGACTTCTCTGTTGTTATAATTTGCAAAATTCATTAGCTGAGCATACTTAAACAGCTTTAGGTTGTTAGTAGGGAAGTATGATCTTTAGGTACCAAAGTGGAAGACAACAGGAATTAATGGATTACACCTTTCTGGAGCGTAATACTTCTCTTTGTAGGTTTGAGGAGTTTGGGATGCTTTTATTTTTCAGTGGTTTTGTTTTTTTGGGTTCGTTGGTTGGTTTGTTCTTTTTGGGGTTGTGTGTTTTTTCAGATTTTTGATTTTTTTATTCCTCTGCTTTCTAAAAATAATGCGAAAATTCCTAACTTATTAATGATGGATAAACCTTTCTGAAAGATGAAATTTGTGATCTCAGAACTGCTGTAATTGTCTATGGAAGGTGTTTGATTTAGTCTCCTGTTTGCTTAAAAGGTCCCAAGTAGCACAGAACTAATGAGTAGTACAAAATCCCTTTGATTAACAGTTAGTTCATTTGTAACAAGGAATTATAAGGTACTTTTAAAAATTGTTCCTAAAAAGGAGTTCTTCAGTTGATGCACATATTTGTTTGCTTTTCATTTTTATGATTAAAAAGCCCAGAAAATTTGAAGTACTGATCTCTTGTACTACATGAAAAAAGTGTGCTTTAAAAATCATCAGACTAGCTCATTTAAATGTTTTTGGCTTGCAGATGTAGTAATTTTTTTTAATCTCTTTGGGATGCACATTACAAGCCCCGCATGTTGGATCTGTACAGAAATTGTTAGTGCCTGTATTGCAAGGGTCTGAACATCTGTAATATGTTATCTCACCCTGAGAGTTGCCCAGATGGGAGCTCTTAATAAAACTGTCTTTTAGTCTCTACCATGAATAGATTTCTGACTAGGATTGTTTCTCCAAAATAGTTACTGTCTTAAAAGTTTTATTCCAATTGGCCGACATGATCCAAAAATAATTCTGAAGCTGTCAAATCAATTAGATGACACAGATGACTATCAAAAATTTGATAGTTTATTTATTCTGTTCCTGTATTAGGAAAAATAAGTTACTATTGTAACATGTAGCTGATTTTTAATAGACTAATTTAGACCTAAAGCAAAGTGTAGGGTAAATTTGGGGGAAAAAAAATCAAAGGAACCTTAAAACTTAGATTTTTAATTTTTTTTTCTGTGTTAAGCATTTTATGTTTTTGGTTGAATAGAGATGATAATAAGTATTGGAAATACATGCACAAGTGCACATGTGTTTATATGTATGAGAAGAAAGGTTATACTATAAATAAGCATATAAAGTAAATTTTTGCTTAGTTCTCTGCTAAATCTTACCATTGCAGCCTTTGAGCACTCTCAGAGCAGGATGCTGTGAGAGGGAGTCACCTCATTTAACTGCTACCAGCTCCTCTTCCATGTGAACCAAGTGCCAAGAAGTGAGATCTGTAACACCTGTATTGCAGCAGCAAGACTCCTGGGCAGGCACAGAACTTGGCTCTAGCATGACCTGAATCCTGAGGGAAAAGCAGAAGCAGGGCTGATTGCTTTGGTCTGGGTGCTAAATCAAATCCCAGGAACTTGTGGGCAGCACACTCTGTGAAGAGTGTATACATCTGGTCATTCTAATGACTTTTTCATTAGCATCCCTGCATCTTTTTGTAAAGAGATGAATTTTTGTTAAAATAAATTTTATTTCAAGAAACAGGTATGTTTCTGTGGGAGAGGCAGCTTAAATTCCACCAGTGTAGAGTGCTGCTGCTGGCATTACTGTTTTTATAAATTGAATTTTGTGAGCCCTCGCTTACAAAAGAAGACAATGTGCTAACAGCTATTGTCCAAACTACTGACAAAAAAAATTCATCTTCCCCTGTTTTTAGCAGAAGGCAATGCAATAGTGTATGTTTGGTATACTGGGGCACTATCGAGGAAGTAAGAATGATGTAATGCAAGGAGCCTTTAGATCTTTACCTTAAGGTAGATGAAGGTGGAACATTTTCACAGAGCTCAGTCTTTCAATCAGAGAATATAGTGGAGAAGTTTGTGTAGTTGAAAAACCAAAATAGCCTCAGGACAACCCTCTTAAAGCTTTCTGACTTGAAACAGACTTTTTTACTTGCTTGTTATCTTCTGAAGGACAGACTCTTTTGTGAAGGAATTAAGCTTTCAGTATTTAACTTCATTGTTGCCTGTGGTTTGACTTAGTATCCCAAGAAAATGTTAGGAAAACTTGATAAAATACGGCTGTAGACTTGGCATGAGGAGATGTAGAGAATTGTCAGTAAAGTGCGTAACAAAATTACTACACATTTGAGAAGTAATTTCATAATATTTCTGATCTTCTCTAGGCTCTTGCTAAGTCTTTAATATAATCTGAATACTTGTGGGAAACACCTTTAAGTTTAATTATGTTTAAGATCTTTGTGATTTTAGTTCTACTATTTCAGTTCTTTGGAAATGACAGTTCCTGGTTTGGGGAATCAAAGTAAGATGAAAATTTTTCTATGATCATCAGTAAGTACAGGTTTTGCACTGTTCTTGCTTGTGGCACAGGACTGACTGTCTTGAATTAAAATATCTCTTAGTATGTAGAAGCTAAATGTACATTTTAAGCCTTGATCTGTGTTCCCCAGCATCTCACAGCTTCGGGCCAAAACTGTGAAGCTTTAAATTTGCTTGCCAGGGTCTGTTTTAGTCCAGTTTATTCCTTCTGCTTTGGGACTGGGGAGCTGGATTCAGGAATGAGTGAATGAAGGAGGAAAGGTCAGGACTGCCCTTCCAGTAGCTCTTCCAGGTGTAAATGCTGATATCATCAAGGTCGTAATTCCACAAGTAGAGCTCTTAGGAGAATCAGGAATCCTTGCACTCAGATTTTGTGAAGGGTTACAAAGCTTTTCCCCTCTGTTCTTAGAAAAAAGCCTGAGTAATCATTTATAATGGAGTGGAAAAAAGGAATTTGATTGTGAAACAATGTTAACCCCTAACTGTCAACAGAAAACTACCCAAAGCAATCTTGCCAAGTAAGCTCTGCAAGATACTCTAGTTTAATAACATTTTCAATATTTACTTTGAAAAAATACTTCTGTTTTTTGCCTTCTTGGAGGCTTGAAGTGAAAGAATTTCTTAGTTCATTTTGATGTTTCAGATGCTTGTCTAAATTGATCTTAAAGATACTTTTATTTTAGTGAGAGCTGGGAATATTTTCTATGATCATGTAAGGAGAGATTGGAAATAGCTCCTGTGTCAGAGGATGCACTTGTATGGTGGGAAGATCTTAACAGGTTATTGAGGTATTTAGTCTTGTCCAGGCTCCCGGTAGTTTTCTGCCTCCTTGCAAGCCTATTCACTTCTTTGACACTTTGACAAAGAAAGAAAGCAGAAGAGGGAAGATTGCCAGTTTATATTACTTACCTCACTAAAGAGGGAACAAACCGAATGGGGAAATTCTATAATAATCCAATGGCTAGATTTTATCTCTTTTTTACATAGGTATATCTGAGAATTGTTTTCCTTCCCTCTTTCTTCTGTGGAATAAATGCAAAGACCAAACTTTTGTGCTCATGGAAAACTTTTATTAATAGATTATCAGAAAAACCTTTCAGCTTCCCTTGTGGCTAGCTAATATGTTCTGCAGAAGGCAGATGTCTCAGCAGACTCCAGTCTGGCAAATCAAGCCTTATGTTTTGGGTGTTTGAAGTCTGTGATGAGTTGGCTGCAGATACAGAAACTCGGCACTGAATGATTGGAGGGGTCAGTACAGTGTGAGCAGTCTTAGAGTGCAGCTTGTTGTTACTGCTTCCCTTGCTGAAGGCCATTGTAAACTCGTTGGCTGGTTTGTCCTTCTGCCCCTGTGTGCATCATTTATTTAGAAACCTGTTCCTGAATGATTCTCATCTTTTGTTCCAGTGTGGAAGTAACTTATTGATGTTCTTAAAGCTTATTCTTGCAGAAATTAAAAGTTATGTAGATTTTTAAAAACAAGCATGTAAAGTGTCTCATATATTTGTCCTCTTCATTATTTATACATCAATTAAGTAACTTAAAACTATTAGTGTGACATAAACTCAGTTTTCAAGGCTCACTGAAATTGTATGGCTTCGTTCTAAGAGTATAAGGAAAAGCTACTTTGAAAATTGACATTCCCAGTTAAGAACTGATGATATCTGATAAATTATTCTGTCATTAATTCATGATAGAATGTGCAGCTTTTTAGCTATGTTAGGCTCAGTTTGCAGAAATAATTTAGCTATCTGAAGTATATTAGCAGTGTGATGATGATTGATTGGTATAAGCACGTGTAAAGGAAGCGCTGAGATCCTGCATTGAAACTTCAGTGATTCATTCTTCCTCTCCAGACTTGTTTTCTTGTCCTTTGTTTTTCCAATGCACTTGTCTTTGCTGTTTGGGGAAAATTTATTTATCTTTTTTTATGATGCTCAGTAGTAGATTTAAATGTTACTGTTTTGAGGATCTTTAGAGATATGAAGATCAAGATCCTGATGGTTAAGGGTGAGAATTTATTTTGGTAGGTCCAGTAAGACTTACAGCAGCTGGCTGGTGTGTGCTTGTCTACGAGTGAAATAAACACAGCTGAATGAGACCTGAAATGAAGTGTTACTCCAGCCCTGACAGATACTAGTATGAAATGGTGAAATTCTTACAATCCACAGGTGACATAGCTGAGGATCTCTTTGTTTTGATAAACTTTGATACCTTAGTCCTTTCTATACCTTCTGCCAGAAAGGGGGCATGCAATCTACCTTCTGTCAGGAGACACAACATATTCTACTTCTCCTAAAAAAAATAAAGTTTTATTACAGGGAAAATTTTGCTGTTCTTCTCTTGTCCTGCCTTGAATGTAAATATGTCACTTTTTTTTTTTTTTTTTTTTGGCAGGTTATTTGGGAAGAGAATAATTAGCTGAACAAAACAGCACAAGATGACTTATGATTCCCACTCTTCATGGGAGCCTGTCTGGATTGGTATGCTTTGAGTTTTCTTTGTTGGGGTTTTGGTTTTTTTTTTTTGCTACGCTGACATATAGTGATTGCATGTATAATTCAAAGATCACTTAAAATTTAGGAATCTAATCTTTTAGGAAGATTTCAACTTGTTAGTTGCATGTCAATAACTAGGTGGAGACTATGAATTAAAATAGTATGTTTTCAATAATGTTCAATTTTTACTGTTGCTTAAGGTGTTACAATACTCAGCTCTTCATTGTGATTATGGTTAATGTGACCATTGAACTAGTGGGAAAGTTAGAAATCAGGGGAAATATGACAGAACTAGAAATGAAACTAGAATTGCCCAAGTCCTTTCACATGATCTGCAAATTGAGAACGTGATTTTTCCCAGGAGTTAAGAAAATGAAATTTTTTTTAACATTTTGAATATTTGTGGTTTGCAGTAGTGATAATGATTACCATGACTGACGTTTCTTGTCCGTTAATGGCTCTCTGAATTAAGGTCATAAGGAAATATCATCGAAAGGGCAATTGGTTGTACTAAATGACCCAAAGCAGAGGTGACTGTTTCCCACAGTACTTTCCTATGAAAATTGCCACAGCAGTGTTTATAGAGTGGAAAAAAGAACAATTTCCTAATTTAAAGTAATGCCTCTCGTGAATAGTTTTATGGGTCATCTACTCATGCAGTGTAGTTGATTAGTTTCAATTTAGGTTATATGTAAATAGGTATTAAAACTGAAAACTGCTGGTTCCTTTTGGGTGAGTAAGAACATTGTCCCTGCTGCTTTGTGCTCTGACTCATTCTTTTCACTGGTGCTAGCAGAAAGGATTCCATTGTAACATGTTCCTGCCTCTGCTTAATTGCATGGGAAAAAATGCTTGATTTGTATTTAGAGAGATGTATGTCCTGGGCTTATTTGTACAATAATGTGGTGTCAGAGACCACATACTCAAGTATTTTCTTGTGGCACGTAAATTCTTTTGAAAACAAAATAAGCCCATGTCCTTCGTGCTCCTTTTTATTGTTTTTCCCCTAAGAATGTTTTGCATTTTAAGTACTTCTGATGTTGCAAAAAGTCATTTTTTGCCAAATTTTACCTGTAAAATAAAACCACTGGTAGTAGCTATAAAGCATGCAGGAGCTTCTGGGACCACTTAAAATATCCCAAAGAAGTAGGATCACTGTACCAGGCAGTGCTGCCTTCAGGTTTATGAATAAGAATGATTTTTGTGTGCTGGATGAAATCTTGGTGCTGGTCAGTATTGCCAATATATGCTTGCTTTTAGCAGACATTTTTATTTTTTTGGCAGCTGTTTCAGTGTGTATTCTCATCAGTGTTAAACTTAACTGTTATTATGGCACTGTTATGTTCCCTCTTTTGTCTTTTTTGGAGTTCCTGGCTTTGACTCATGTCAGCTTTGCATGTAACATATAATCTTTTATTTCCAGTTGAACTTGCTAGTCAAATTTTGAACAGGAACCTTTTAGCTTCTAAAGCTGTTAAAAACAGACGCCATAGTTCTAGCAATAATTATGTTTGATGAATGGAATTTATGTGTTATTTAGCTTTAAGTATGTACTTCACTGAAATAATTGTGTCTATTATGTTCCATAAAAAGAAAGTTGTATATGAGTGAAAACTTTGCTTGAGAGAAAATGTGCATACACAGTAAATTTTGGCACTGAAATTTAAAAAAGTGATTGAATGAAGCTTTTTTTGCATCTGAAAAGAATCTGGAAGAGTGCATGTTCCAAAAGTGAGAATGCTGTGACAAAAAGGTACCTATCTGCCTCTTGCTTGAGTACCTGACCATCAGACATACCCATTTAAGCTATCAAGCATGGTTGTCTTTTACAAGCTGTGTGATTACCATTCAGCAAGGGCTGGGGCTTTGAAATTACAGGATCTGCCTTTCTCAGAGAGCTAGGGTATGCACTGAAATGCTCTTGCTGTGAAATTATCTTATTGGTTTCTTTCATCTTATATTTCTCTCTTTACATAATTTTGGAGAAGTTGGAAGAGTAGGAGGAAGGGTGGAGGCATATGTTTAGTAATCGTGTAGGAGAACATGGAGGAAGAAAGCATTTAAGTAGGGAGGGAAAAAAAAAAGGAGAAAAATTTATGTATGGTGTCAACAGAAGGGAACCTCTTGAGTTGATTGACTGAATTGGTCAGTCACTTCCAGGAACGCTGATAGCCAAGAAAGAGCATTGCCTGCAGGTTAGATAAGTGTAAATCCAAACCAGTATCTGAGCATGCAGATTCTGTGTGCACTGCACACAGATCTTTCATCCTCAGAGTAATAAATAGCACAGAGAAGGGTGCTGCTGGAAACCATCAGGAAGCAAGGAGCTTCCTGAGCAGCATGGGCTCCACAGCCTGCTGTCCTCTTAGTAGGTTAGGTGTCTTTGCAGCAGCTGATCACTGTTCATTCTCTCAAATTTCTTGAAAACAGATGGCTGATGACTTATGCAGCAGCCAAATGGCTGGTGCTCTCTTTCCACTTCAGGCACTAGGCTGGGTCCAGGCAGCAGCTTGGATGAGGTCCTTCTCCTCCTGTTCTCTTAATGCTGCACAGGGAAACATGTGAACATCACACAGAGAGGACAAGCACAAAAGGGGATGTAGCTATTTGCATAGAGAGCTGGGATGGTGAGAACATTTGTGAGATTATTTACCTTTCCTTTACTGGGTTTGTTAGGAATAAATGGTAGACACTTGTGAGACCTTTGTCCTTTGCTATATACTGGGAGCTACTGACTTGAGAAATGCAGAGTAGCACAATCTTTTCAACTGAGTTAAGGATGCAGAACAGTTTTACTCCTTCTGCCATTGTCTGGTTCCTTCTGTTAAGAAGGAAAATTTAGGATATAGCAGTATTTTCTGAAGCTTTGATTGTTTGCTATAAAACATTAGTAGTTGTTTCTCTGGTTTTTGTTTGATTTTTTTTCCTCTTTAAAGCTTTTATGATACATGTTATCATCTAAGCCTCTGCTGAACTTCATGCTTCAGAGTGTGAGGTTGTGTGGCGTAAAGGACGTAAACTTTACCTGAGTGAGCAAATTCTGTTAGGTCTATTTAAAGCTAGTCAAGTAACTGCATGTATGTGCTCAGATGTCTGTAATTCAAATCAGAAGGGCATGTATCCTTTGCAGTCAGCAGAGAGAGATGGGTGATTCACCTCTTTCTATGGGGACATCTGTATAATGATATGAAATACATCCCAAATGCTGTCTGAATTCACAGAAGCTCTATGACATCCATAACATCCTGTGGCAAGTGTTTTCATAATTACTTGTGAAATGATAATTTCCATGTCTGGGCTCTTCAGCTTGAGAGCAACATGGACATACTGAAGAGAGTAGAGTGAAGGGTTACAAAGATGATGAAGAGGCTGGAGCATCCCTTCTGAGAGGAAAGGCTGAGAGGGGCAGGAGTGTTCAGCCTGAAGCAGAGAAGGCTCAGGGGGTTCTTAGTGATGTATATAAATGCTTAAAGAGCAGGTACAAAGAGGACAGAGTCAGGATCTTTTCAGTGGTGCCAGGTGATAAGAGGCAGTGGACAGAAACTGAAACAGGAAATTCTCCCTTAGCATCAGGAGACAATTTTTCCCTACTGTGGACCTTTACTAGGGGGCTGTGCTTGAGCAGAGAGGTTGGAGAAGATGATCTCCAGAGGTGTTTATTGTAATTTATTTGACTTTTCCTATTCTTCTATGTTATGAGAGACAGTAATCATTCACTTCCCTGTCTTACTAAAAGCTTGGTAGACCTCCATGATACCTTTTTTCGGTTGCTTTTTAATGGAGTGGTGTAGATCAAGTGGTGTAGAACTGAACATAGTACTGAAGAGATGCCATAGGTGTATATTATAGCAGGTGGGATTCTAAATATACAGTGGATATAGCTAGCTCCTGGTTTTCTGCTCAGTTCCTTTGCTAAAACTTCTGAACGCATGGTTGGTGTTTTCATAGAGCAGACTATGAAAATTTGAAGATCTGTTTTTCTTCTGGATGGTAATTATTGGTTTAGCAACTGTGTAGGTAACTTTTTTCAGTGCAGACATAGCTTTATCTCTAGCACTGAATTTTATGGCATAGACTGAGCATGCCACTAACTCTCAAGAGATCCCTCTGTATCTTTTTATAGTTGACCTTCGTTTTTATTAAATTGACCTGAAAAACAGTGCATGTTCATCATCAGCAAATGTCATGGTTTTGCATTTCCCTCTCCTCCTCTATAGATATAAAGAGTTTGAAGATTTTATTTGTAGGATCATACTAGTGACCTCTTTTCTCTGCAAAACCCCTCCTTTTTTGTTTCTTGTTTGAAACTGATTATTGTAGGAGAGTTTTACATTTATCTGATGGCAGATAAGTTTCTTTTAGAGCCTTGGTGGAAAGACCTATACAAAGCCAAGCAGAAATGCAGAATTTACCTTTGTTGACTTATTGCTTACATAGCTGTAAAAGATACTACCCTGGGGATCTAATTTTCTTGCTCCAAGATTTTAAATCCAGAATTATTTGTAGAATTTATGTTCTTTTGCAGTCCCTGAAGAATGCTACAGCTTCCTTTCCTTCATAGTGTTCTCAGCTTGTGGAGTCATAAACCTCAATGGAACTTTGGGTGAGATTTTCTTGTTCATTGCTAAAATATTTCTTATTTATTCTGGAAAGTTCTGATAACCTTTTTCCTGTTGGTTACATATTTTATTAAAAAAAAATGTTAAAGAAGACTAGTAGAGCAAAAGTTTATATAGATCAAAGAAAGAAGAACTTTGGGTAGTCTATATGCTTTAGCCTATAATTAACATTGAGGTTTTCTCTAAAGAAGTTAGTGTAAAAACCAAATTTAAAGAGAAAGAATGTAGGGGAAGAAAAATCTGTAATAAAGTTAATGGAATTGGTCATTTTTGCAAAATGTCAATGTACATAACTTTGAAATATAGGAAAAAAATAGGAAATTATAACTTTAATTCAAGCAGTAAGACCTCTAGAAAGTGGAATTTTTGTGACTCTCTATTGAGTTTATGTGACAAGGTTTTGGTAGCAGGGGGGCTACAGGGGTGCTTTCTTTGAGAAGCTGCCAGAAGCTTCTTCTATGACCAACAGAGCCAATGTCAGTGGAAGGCACCCACACATGAGTGATCAAGAAAAACTGCAGCCTGTTGGAAGGACTTGTGTTAGAGAAGTTCATGGAGGACTGTCTCCCATGGGAGGAATCCACACTGGAGGAGGGGAAGAGGGGAAGAGTCTTCTCCCTGATGAGGAAGGAGCAGCAGAGAGAGCATGTGATGAACTGAGTGCAACCCCTGTTCCCTGAGCCTCTGCGCTGCTGGTGGGGAGGAGATAGAGATAATTAGGCTGAATGTTCAGCTCCGGAAGAAGGGAGGGGAGGGGTGAAGGTGTTTTTAAGATCTAGCTCTATTTTCTCATTACCCTACTGTGATTTAATTGGTAATAATTTAATATAATTTCCCCAAGTTGAGGTTTTGCCTGTCATAGTAACAGGTGAGTGATCTCTCCCCATTCTTAATTGAAAATACAAGCTTTTTGTAATACTTCTTCTCCCGTGGCCAGTTGAGGAGGGTAGTTAAAGAGCAGCTCTTGTAGGCACACGGTGTCCAGCCAGGATCATCAAAAGAGTCAATTAAATTAGGATTTTTTTGTGATACCACTGAAAATTAAAGGACACAGAGAGATTAATCATTTATCTGAAATAAAAATGCTGATGGTAGTCTGGCCCTGGAAATTGTCTAGTGATAGAGCTTGCAGATAGGGAATGAAAGGAGCAGGTCATAGTGCCAATGAATTCTTGACAGCAGCCCGAGCAGACTTGCTTTCATATTGCTAGAAGTCCAAACTGGGGGCATAGATCAGGCTTTGTTTTCCTACAGTTAATTTCTTTATTGGTGAGGTATTATCCATCAATGGGTAAACTTTTTATCTTACACAAAGCATGTGGTCCTTGTGTAAATTCATAAAAAACATTCCTTCCTCCCTTTATTTTTCCCTGACATTGATACTAGATAGAACGTGCATAAATACTTTGGACAGGGTTTGTGCTACCATCAGCTGCTCGTGTTAGTAGAACAAGCTTGTCATCGTGTGCAGAGATGGAGGAGAGAGATTGCCCTCTGAAGATGCCTTTATCCCTTTTCTAATGATAAACATGAAAACAGACAGAAGGGACTATTGCAGTCATCCAGAAGCCCACTTTATGTTTCTAGCTGTAGTGATAATTTTTTGAAAAGGGCACAGAATCCTTCTGCTTTCCAGCTTGATCAGATGCCAGTGTGCTCTGAGAGTGTTTAATTTAATAGTCCAAGATAGAGGGGAGGAGCTGGCACTGAAAAGGTGAGAGAGCTCTCAAGTCCTCTGCATTTTGTTGTTAAGAATATGTACATACAAATATATGTAACAATACAATACTACTAGTAGTAGTGCAACAAGACAGTCCCTGTAAACTATAAAAGGAAATGTTGCATTGTGTCAATACCTGTAGGGGGCCTGCAGGAGGGCCGGAGAGGGACTTTCTACAAGGTCAGGGCAATGGTCTTAAGCTGAAGGATGAGAGATTCACACTAGATATTAGGAAGGAATTCTTTACTGTGAGATTGGTGAGGCACTGGTACAGGTTGCCTGCGGATGATGTGGATGTCCTGTCCCTGGAGGTGTTCAAGGCCTGGTTGGATGGGGCTCTGAGCAACCTGGTCTAGTGGAAAGTGTTGCTGCTGGAGCAGGGGGGGTCAGAACTAGAAAATCTTTACAGTCCTTTCCAGCCCAGACCATTCTGTGACTATAATGACAAGGGAGGGAGTTCAGCAGGATGTCTAAGGATTTAGATTTACAAGGAAAAAGAGAGCACATGTGGTTAAATTATGTGGGATACCAAGATGAATTAACGGAAACATGCCCAGACCAGTGGAAGCAGGAAAACTTATTGCCAGGGGAAGAGTTGTAGAGACGAAAGAAGTGATGGTTTCCTGCACCTTAATGTGAGTCAGCCCCTAAATGAAACACATTGAGAAATTCTTCTATCCTGTAGACAAGTTATTTCATAATACAAGGTTAGGATGTTTTGCATGTTTTTCCTGACACATCTGATTCGGATGACTGACATGGAACCAAGAATTCTGTATTTTGTGCAATAACTTGGATAAATAGGCTTTCAGTGCTTACCAAACAGGCAAATAGGCAATATACTGATACAATTTAAGCTATTTAGAAATGTTATTAAAGCTTCCATCTGTAGGCAATTTATAAAAAAAATAACAAAGTTCAAAAATTACGAGATTTAGATAAAAATTCTTGTTTGATTTATTCACTCTTAATCAGTAAAGCTTGATTTCAAACACAAAAATTCTTCAGCCTTGGTTATGGTAAAAAAAAGCATGGTGAGTTGAGAGTATTGTGCAGTATCAGCAAGACTAAGGGAGTAGGATCTATGAGAGGCCAAATATTACGAGACTCCCATATCTGATGTTTAAGTAAATTGTGTCAACCTGAAGTGTAAACATATATTAAGGATACTATTCTCATTAAGGAAACCTGAGCAATTATTAGGTTCTCACTGGTTTTAGAGAGTTTTACTTTGTGGATTTACATATCTTTCTTCTTTTTCAGATGGAAATACTGACATGAACTTAAGAACTTTGATGCTTTCAAACCTTGAATTTTCATTGTTAAATGACCAGTTCAAAATACTGCCTGAACAAGATGAAATGCCTTGAAGACCTTTGGTTCTGCTTTCATTTTTCCTGAAGCAATGGTTTTCTCAGCAATGTTGACGCTGGCCCACTCTGGGACCTCAAATGCTACTTTCATTGTTTATGAAAATGCCTATACGAATTTTACCACTCCCCAGTTCTTGCTTCATAGTGGCACAACACAGCCATTGAGATATAGTTCAGGTGCTGTGCTCACCACTGAGAAAAGTACTTTCCTGGTAAACACCACAGCTATCCTGCCATCACAAGAAGTTTTCAGGAGCTTGAGTTTGCCACTCCAGATCATTCTTTCTGCTGCTATGATATTTATCCTGTTGGTTTCTTTCCTTGGAAACTTTGTTGTCTGCCTGATGGTCTACCAGAAGGCAGCTATGCGATCTGCAATTAATATCCTCTTAGCAAGCCTGGCTTTTGCAGACCTGCTGCTGGCAGTGCTGAACATGCCATTTGCTCTCATAACAATCATTACCACTCAGTGGATTTTTGGGGATATATTTTGCAGAGTTTCCGCCATGTTCTTCTGGCTTTTTGTCATAGAGGGGGTAGCCATTCTTCTTATTATTAGTATTGACCGATTTCTTATCATAGTTCAGAGGCAAGATAAACTGAATCCCTACCGTGCAAAGCTTCTTATTGTGATTTCCTGGGCAGCATCCTTTGTTGTTGCTTTTCCGTTATCAGTAGGGAATCCTAATCTGCAGATACCCTCGAGAGCACCTCAGTGTGTTTTTGGCTACTCTACAAGCCCAGGTTACCGAGCCTACGTGATAGTTATCTTGCTAATTTCTTTTTTTATCCCATTCCTGGTAATGCTGTATTCTTTTATGGGCATACTCAACACCGTCCGCCACAACGCAGTTCGTATCCATAGCCACCCTGATAGCATATGTCTCAGCCAGGCCAGCAAACTTGGTCTCATGAGCTTACAGAGACCTTTTCAGATGAATATTGATATGAGCTTTAAAACTCGTGCCTTCACAACCATCTTGATTTTGTTCCTTGTCTTCATAGTCTGTTGGGCACCATTCACCACTTACAGCCTTATTGCCACGTTCAACAGCCACTTCTACTACAAGCACAACTTTTTTGAGATAAGCACTTGGCTCCTCTGGCTCTGCTACCTCAAGTCTGCACTGAACCCACTGATTTACTACTGGAGGATTAAGAAGTTTCATGATGCATGCTTAGACTTGATGCCCAGATTCTTCAAGTTCTTGCCACAGCTCCCTGGTCATACGAGGCGGCGCATCCGGCCCAGCGCCATCTACGTGTGCGGGGAGCATCGGTCGGTAGTTTGAAACTGCGGTTGTTTGACAATGATTGTTGTTTGCTGGGGTCATTTGTTTTTATGCTTTAGGTTGAATTTTATTTTGTTTCATATGGCTTTTTCAATGTGGCCATATCTTATAACTTGACTAAATTTTCAGTACTCTGTGCAATTTTGGGAAGATAGAGGGAGGGAACGTGATTGGCTATAGTTGGGTTTACTGCCAGAATACAATGTAAACAGAATAACAAATGTTACCTCTAGGATTCCATGGAAATCCATTTCTTTAGTGGAAACTATATTTGGAACATCTTGTCAGGTTTATGCTTACTACACCTGCAATTTTATCTAATTGTAGGGACTTTTTTATGCTGCTAAGATATGGTGTATTTAATCGGTGTAACTTTTTTGAAAACTGTTGCTGCTGTCTGCCAATATATTAGAGCCAAAAAGTCTTGTTACATTATTTCTATCTAATTTAACAATATTTCAGAAGTTTTCATGGTAACATTAAAACCCTTTTTCTTTTAATATTTCCATTAATATTTTTGTGCACTTTACAAAATTTACTCTATAGCTTGTTCATTTGAATATTTTGTTCTGTATTGAAGGTGTATTAATATTTGTTATATTGGTGAATTTCAATGAAAGACCCATGTAAACTCTACGAGGGTGATTTATGTTGGTATAGCTACATGTACAGTCTTAGATTTTCTGTTTTTTCTATCAACTGATCAAAATTACCTGCTCAGTTACCAGAGAATTAGAAGGAGAAAACAGAGGAATGAAAGAGAAAGCAACAAAAATACCATGACCTGGGATTTAGGCTAACACATGGTTTAGTGTTCATGTTAAAGTTGTTGCAGGGTAAAGGGTGACTGTAGTTTTTACTTGAGGCTGTTACAAGTTATCCAAACTTGATGATATGCCTGAAAACCTATCTGAAATAGTGATTTTTGGGCCTGCAGTTTATACTGTGTTGGTGTAATGTTGTTTCTGCTTGGAGCTCATATAAGGTTAGGTGTGTTCTATACTGCTGAAATCATGCTGTCAGGCGTTTGTTGGGATACGATTGGAAATAGTAGGGTAAACCAGCACACAGCGAGCAAATGAACCATAGTTGCGGTTAGTATTTAATCTGCATAGTAATTACAGGGAGAAAAAGAATCCTGAACTTGCTTGTTTTACAGTTTAAGTATTGGATCAAAACCATAAACAGTCACAGAACCACAAAAACCAAATGGCTTGGTTTGGAAGGAACCATAAATACCACCCTGCTCCAACCCCCTGACTTGGGCAGGGACACCTTCCACTAGATCAGGCTACTCAGAGCCCCATTCAACTTGGTCTTGAACTCTTCTAGGGATGGAACATCCATAGCTTCTTTGGGAAACCTGTTCCAGTGCTTCACCACCCTCACATGGAAGAATTTCTTCCTATATCTTTTCTAAATCTACTCTCTTTCAGCTGTTACCCCTTATAACAGTCAGCCAGCCAGCAGAGTTTGCTGGGGATGCAAGTTAAATTCCTCTTTTTCCTCTGATACTACTTCACATTGATTTTTTCATTACCTCTTTCTCTCTGTAGTGGCTGCTGCCTCAAGGGTTTACTTGCTGCTCTCATCTGTTAGGCATCAGCTTCTCTCCCTAAAATGCCAAACTACCTTTCTGTTTAATGTCAGGCTGTGTTGGTATTCTCTTGGAAAGCAGAAAGACAGAGATTTTCCTTTGTGATAGCCAACCAAACGCAGATTTTTTTTTTTTAATCAGCTAAATAAATATTTTTTTGTGAGACAATTAGAATTAAGAGTTAGGTTTGGGCTTTGTAGCCAGATTCCCAGTTGCTCTGAGGCTGGGAAGAATGCCTGCAGAATCAGCTTTTTGGGGCCATGACTGGGGAACAGAGGGATTGATGTCAACAAACAACAGCCAGAGCTAGGGTTTGGGCGTCTTTTGCTTCCATCTGTCTTTCAGTGCCCCAATGCATGGGGACCTCTCCAGTGCTCTGGTACCAGAGGAGCGAAAATAATAGCAATTTTATCTACATCTGTGTATCCATGCAGTACACATGTGTATGAAAGAAATGCCTTGTCCTATGTGGGTCCTAAGCAGTCCAGGTACTGCTTGCTTCCTGAGGTCGACAAAGCTTTCACACTCCAGGGTTTTTTTTTAAAGGTCTTCAATAAAGAACTAATTTAAGTTAGCTCTGTTCTTCTCGTTGACAGCTATTGGTAAAACTGCTGTCATTATTTAAATTTAGGAGTTTAAAAGGAATGATTTTGAATTCAGTAATTTTATTTAAAAAAAAAAAGGCTGCCAGCTGAGACTGTTGGTTACATGTAGAGGCACGTGGCAGTGGTGATGTTTCTGATGTCCGTGTTTTCCTTTCCTTGTCAGTTTTACTGATGGTGGTATAGATTTTTCTGATCTAAAGGATTTCCACTATAAAGCAGAGTGTTTTAGTGTGTGTTTGCAGTAAAGCTTTTATTCTTCAATTGCATTTACATTGATAGGACAAGTTTATGACCTGGTTAGTATGGATTTTCTGTTTCAAAGCTGTCATACCTGTTTATCACTGAAAGCAGCAAAATTGTGCTTAGAGTTAATGTAAACAGAGGGAGAGTGTACATTGTTAAATGGTAGGAACAGGTATTTTTGCTGTCTTCCAGCTCTATGATGCAAGAGATTTGAATGTTGTAAAACACAGTAATTAAAGAAGGAAAGAGGATGAGCAATACAGGGAAATTAATGAAATTACATTCCTGAAGGAGGAGGGAATAATACTTTGAGGTATTTTCATGATTTCTGATATGTAATGGCTGTGAAGTATAAATTTCAACATCAAAGACCATCAATTTGTCTTCATAATTAAGTGTTTGTTTACACTGACTGTAACAAGGTTTCTGGCCAAAGCTGCATCTACTGATCCTTGGAGAAAAAAACCCCAAATTGTGTGGCCCAAATTCAGAGGTGATTTCCGTAGTGATACAGTATTCACACTTACCAGGTTTTTTTGAGGTGATCAAAGCATATAGTGAACAAAAAGGTGTTCAAAAAAAGAAACAAGGTGGTGTAGAAGTATCCCCAGGGTAATTATGTGTTTACAGAATCATTTGAGCTGTTGTGTCTATGTACTGTCTTGAGAGCAGTGCCTTGATAATTACAGCTGAAGTCCTAGGACCAAGTTGAAGACCTCTGAACTGCTCAGTCTTGCTGTCTGTGATCCTGCCAAGAATCCTGCACAACCGCACTGAGATTTGTGATGTTAAAACACATACCTATTGGCAGAAGTGGGTCTCCTGAGGCAATTTAATGGTCTTGACTAAGACCAAGAATTTTAAAAACTCAGATGGATCCTTCTTGACTTTACTGAGGAATGATAATTTTCTTCCTCTCCAGAGATGATAGTCATTACTAATCTGTATTCCCTCATGTTCTATTTTCAGACATCTTTAGTATGGAGGATTTAAATGAATGTATTTTGAAGTATGTTGCTGTTAAATTAATTCAGGCAAAGCATGCTGCTTACACAGTTCTCAGTTGTACAAATCTATTGCTGAAATGATTCTTTTGTACTCAAAATTGTGTATTTTTGACAGTTCTGGTTACTTATGTAAAAATATTTCTGTATATAGAGAAGAAAATTGTTTTGCCTCTTACTGCATTCTGTCACTATTTTTTCAGTTGTATGCTTAATGCTTTCATATTTTATTTTGGGCATATGCATAAATAACTGTAAGATTTCAGTGACCTTTCTGAAACCTTTTGAGATTTTTAATTCTTAAATCATTCAACAACACCCTCCTTGGAAGAGATTTTAATTTATTTTAGTGTGAAAACTAAAAATTCAGAGCACAAGTTCATTGTGGTTGGAATGGTGAGGAATGTCTTTAGTCCCTTTTTCCACATTTTTTCAGGAGCCGCTACTTTGAACTGGTTTATTTTTGGTTTTTTTTTTTNTTATTGTTTTTTTTTTTTTTTTTTTTTTTTTTGGGGGTTTTTTTTTTTTTTTTTTTTTATTTTTTTTTTTTTTATTTTTTTTTTTTGAGGACTAGTCATTTTCTGATGTGGAGAAACCTTGAATTATTGTTTTAAAACAAGCTGTTAAGTAGAATGACATTGTCTTTTCTGTACATAATACACCCATGAAAATACCTGAGAAACAACAACAACAAAAAAAAGAAAATAAACATAAGCATTCTCCAGAAGTGTAGCAAAAGTCTTTAGAACTGACTCTCTCGTTTGTATGTACACTTGTTTATTGTATTTAATGCCCACCTCCATAGTTTCAGACGCTTCTTTTATCTGTCTATGAAATAACCAGGATTGCCTGATTTAGTTGGTTTTGTTTAAGCCAAATTGTTTCTTGCATAAAGCATTTGCAGAATGCTCTTTTCTGAGACACTGGGGTAGAGATATGTCAAAATACCTAAAATAGTTGGAATAGTATCCAGCAAGCAGAGAGGGAGAGCCTAATAAGAAAGTAACTTTCCTAAAATACGACCTGAACTTGGTGTCCTACCTTTTAGCTTGCACTAAGCAATTAAGATCATCTTGCTGTGCAATAAAGCAGGCAGTAGTGCCACAGGGCATGATTGATATCAACACAAGACAGTGACCTTTATGATTCAAGTGCTGCATGTTTCTATGTGATGGATTATTCCCCATAGTAGTAGAGTAAAAAAAGTTAAGCATCTCAGCTGTTTTGGGGAAAACTTTCAGCTTGACGGTGATTTAGCAGAAATGCTGCTGGGATAATTTCTCTAAGTGATAAAAGACATGTCCCCAAATAGTGTCTGAGAGGGGATAGATATTTCTGGTTGCTTGAAAACAACTGCTGAAGTCCCTCATTCTGAGACTCCATACCTCTGCCACAGCCACTTTTTCCTCCTTCATCCTTTCCTGGTGCCCCTCATTCCCCCCAGGGCAGCTCTTTCTGCAGCACTATGTTGTAGCAGGTACAGTGGTGGCAGAAGGAGGTGGAGGTCCCTGGGCAAGCTGTGGAGGCAGTAAACTTTTCACCCTGTGCCACTCTTTCCTGTCTTGAGTTTAGGTTGGACCATCAATGACAGGCTGAGTTTAAGTTCTACCACCTCTGGTTTTAACATTAGTGCTATCATAGGAGAGGTGTTACAGGAGCACGTATGTTTGGCTCTAGTGCTAGTGTAGGATCTTTGTTTTATCCCCAGTGGTGTTAGAATTTTTTTCCTACCTCATCTTTCAGCGACTGAGCTTCATCCATCTTCAGCCAATTCATGAACAAATAAGAATCCCTGAGCTGACCTGTGTGAGTGTTCTCAGCACAGGATCCACCAGCTTCCAGCGTAACAAAAGTTCCTACAGCTTGCTCTCAAAACAAAATGGATTACATGGAGACAACCACAACTCTGCTCGGATGTAAGTGGTAAACAGCCATAAGACAGTGGCTGCACTGTGTGGTGGAGGAAAATACAAGTTGTAATGGGATTTCTTAAGTGCCCCTTACAGAGACAATGTTCATTTTTAAAATTGATGTATGGATATTTATGCAGACTGTTGGGTTGTGTTGTTCTGCCTTATTCTGTGACAGGGAACGCAGCTTGATACCAAATCATTACAGTACTGCTGATAAGTAACATAGCGTTCATAAATACCAAAGTAGAACTTGTTCCTGACTTATATTATTATCTTGTCTACATAGCCAGGATTGTCTTTGCCAATGTGTGGGCACAGAACATAACAATAATGAGATATATTCCTCGTTTAATCTGTGCTCTGCCTTCAGTAAGTTACTGCAATCCAAACCTCTGTGGTTGACCCGAAGTAAAATTATGCCTTTTTGCTGTCATGAGTAGAAATTCTACTAACTTTTCCCTTCTTTTGGAAGAGAAGGTCTAGTGAAATAAATGACAGTTCCTCCAAGAGTCAGTTAATCTGATCTCCAGAGGGGATGTAATCACAGCTGTAAAAAAGTTTTACAATATCTTCCTTTGATTTACTGGGCTTAGGCTCTGTGTCAAAGAGGGAAGTTTTTGGTGTCTGAGGGTATTGCCTGAATAAGCAGGATGGCAAGAGGGAGCCACTGAACCCTATGTGAAAATCACAGTGCTGTAGTTTGAGCCCCGCTGTTCTTTCAGGCGCCAGTGCTTTTCTGTAAAAGTAATTCCTTTCAAAGGAAGAGAGATGAAATGACATCTCTTCCATCATCTCTTGCTCTCACTTTAACTGTGAGAATAGTAATTCTGAATTTGGTTCCCTGAATTTGGGTTTCTTTCCCTTCCTCACAGAAGGGGAATTGAAGCTGTCATTTATCAGCCTGTGTTTTGTGTCTGATCTAGAGGAAATGAGCAGTACCATCAGCCGCTCCTGTGAACTCTTTCACACTTAATGCACATGGCTGGAGAGAAAAGGGTGAGTGTGGGAGGAAAGTGGGAGGATGTGCTTCAGCCACTGTTTGGTACCAGATGACAGAGTTTCACAGTTTGGCTGTCGAGAAAGCAGCAGTGGAAGCCAGGCTCTCTCCATCAGTGCAGTAACTACCCCAGCCCAGATGTCTCCCTTCTGCTGAACATTTAATTAGTCTTTAAAAGTGAAACAGCTATTACGGAGGCAAGGGGGGGGCGATGGGGTATCCTGTCTGTTTCTAATTGAGATTAGGTAATAATCCACTGATTCAAGAGGTGAGGAGAGACTGTTGAAAATTCCCTGGGATCCTGAGAACAACTGAAACCACATCTCATTCCTAATATTTTCACTACTTAATTATTAGGTTAAGGGAGTGGTCTAAGACCAAGATTTTCTGATCCATCTGTGGACTTTTTTTGCAGCCTAAACTGTTGGTTGAGCTCTGAAAACTCCTACGGCTAGATCTTCTCTGTGGCATAGATAATGTAAAGCCTGTTTTGTAAATTCTAGTTTGGGATGGGCATGGCTTACTGCTGTCAATGCTGCAGCACTTCTGGACATATGCAGAAGCAGGTGTATATGATGAGATACATCTCTGATGCTTTAGCTATTTGTAGCATAGACAGCTCCACCAATCACTTGAGGCTCTTTTGCAGGAGGTGAGTGGATGCTTTCAAGTTTTTAGGAGCTCCTCTGGGAAGTTGCCTTCCAAAAGAAGTGAGAGAAACAGCTTGAAAAAGCCCTAAACAATTTTTTTAAATTTCTGGTGATGACTCCACTGGAAAAAAGATTGGATATTGTAGATTATTGATTCATTTCCTCTAGTGTTTCTTTGTAGATGAGATGCAAATTCCTGCACCTCTGTGTTGTGGATTTTCTCCTGAAAAAGTAAATTGGGCTCAGTTTGGTCCAAGTTTTCAGAAGGAATTAGAGTCCTTTGTTTCTATGTGAGAATACCTACAATGAGAGTTAGTACTGTTAAACTGGAATGCATTGCCCTTGTACCTTTAATTACTTGGTCTTTGATTTCTCATGTTCCAATGTAGACAAGACTTTATGAAATCACTTCTAAATTTACCCAGCCTTCTAGCATGAGTTTTTAAAGTTCTGTTAATTATTCCATTTCCGTTATGTCAAGCTTAGAAATTCAGAAGACATCCATGTCTGTTTTGTTAGACTAGATAGAGGGAGCAATGGAAGATTTGTAAGACTAAATTTAAGTAAGAATGAAGCCAAGGGACTCTCTTGAGGGCATCTGACTTCGCAGCCTACTAATTTGGGTAAGTCAGAATTCCTTGAAGATAGCCATAACTGCCTGTTTGATTTCAGATTTTGTTTGGATATTACCTGATGTGAAATGCAGGAGCAATCCTTTAAATGTCAGTGGGAGCTGAAGCTTTACATGTCCGGATCTCCAGGCACCAGCATCTCATTTGTTCCTGTTCCCCTCGTTCTGTCCCCACAAAGTTTTGTGGCCTCTTGTACTGTGCTGTGCCTCCCAGGTAAATGGTGGGAGAGGCACTCAGATCTCATTTTGCTTCTTCAGCAGCACATGCTGAACCATCCTGCTGAGAGATAAGTCCTTGTTGTAGTTTAACATAGTTTTTAGTTAAAAAGAAAATTTGTCAATTACTGAAGTGATTTTTTTGTGAGGACTACTTACAGCTTTATTTGGATCTAACAGAACTAATCAGTTGGCTAGTTTTGAATATTGACACTTTGGTAAACCACTTAAAAAAAGCTGAACACGCTTCTGTGAAATCACATTTAAAAACAAACAAAGCCTTAAAACCACGAGAGAGCTGTTTCTTGTAGAAAAGTCTCCATAGTATGGCAGGAGAGACTCCTCTCCCTAAGTGGACTGAAGTAAGATTATTTTAAGAGTGGTAAACTGACTGAAAATACCAAATTTGTCTCTTTATGTTGTCTATAGAAAAAAAGAGAGAGGAGAAGTGTTCTAAAAATTTATTCTGATTCCTTATTATTTTTCTTTTAATTCTGGTAATAAACAGAATTTTTCTTCATACCCTTTAAAATTTTGAGCATGCTTTGCTCTTCTCCTCATCCTTATCTTGCAACAAAAAATAAATAATTCCAGTGGTGCACTGGCATTTGGACAGCACTAGACCTATTACAGTCCTTTTCCATGTGTCAGTGTTTTAAAGAAGATGAGTTCTTTCTCGTTAGATCCCTGCCTTCCTCTACGTGAACTGGAAATGTAGGATTTCAGGTAGGTGCTGTGGGGGATGGAAAGAAGGACTTCAATAGGAAGGTGTCAGTCCTGCCGAGCATTTCTACTGAACAGCTGTTTTTCTGTCACTTGGATGACCTGAGACGGCCTGCAGAGGTGGCTGACTTCTTCCCTCACAGGGCAGCAGGTGTAGGTCCCTACCTCTGACCCTCTTAATAAGAGTCTGCAGCAATTCTGGTGCTCTTCTGATTCTTAATGCGTCATCTTTAGCACACAACAGGAGATTTTTGTTGTTTTTTTTTTTTTTTTTTAACTAAAGCAGGTCTTCAAGAAAAAAAGAAAATTTATGTAAGTATTTTGTACTGGGATAATTTGAGAGGTGCTTTTGTCAGCAGAATAATTCATGATTTGTATTACACAGGAGGCCAGGCTTACATGACTGTAGTAACTTTTTCTGGCTTTATTCTCTGTGAGATCCTGATTCCACTTACATGGAACTTAATTTTATTAGTGCCGTTTTCAAGGTAAGCCTGACTATTGATGTAAACTATCTCAAACATAATTTAAAGAGGACAAAGAAATGGCACTTTCAAGAGGGTAATTCATTCTAGGTCAACATTGATGGCAGTTGGTTCTACAAAGTTTGCTTTTCTAGTCAAATTTCTCAGAGGAATTCATTAACTAAAAACCTGTGACTAATGAAACATGTTTTGTTCTTTTGAAGTTCAAGCTAATTTCCATGAAGGTTACTATTACTAAGCAACAGATTCTGCAGAATGTCTCCTGGGGGCCTGAAACTGTAATATGTACAAAGAGTAAAGCAAAACACAGCACAAAAAATGATGAAATACTATCCCCAGACACAGAGGCCAGAAATAGTACCGTGGCCAGGGCCTGTTTTGGAGTCTCCTTCCTTGAAAGCTGTTTTTTGACCAATGGGAAAGCTTCTGCAGGAGCAAAAGATCAGCAGAAACCATATCACCATCTGTGGTGAATGTAGTGCAAGGTTCAGCCTCTACTCAAATGTAGAGGTACGCCAGAGCATGACCAAGGGGGGAAAAGAAACTAGTTCCAGATATATTTCAGCATCCATAATTCTTCAGAGAAAAGAAATCACCTGTAATATAGACTTCAGTGATATTAAAAGAAGAATGGCTATTCCAGCTATGATAGCAGAGGCAAATGAAATACAGGAGTGCTTTCTTGAGTCACAAAAGATGCTGTGCAGCTTTGTGCCAGAGTAGAAATACGTATTTGCACCTTGCTTAAGTAAAAAAGCACACCTGGATATTTAACTTTTTGAGGAGGGAGATTTCATTCTGTCCTCTTAATTTGCCTTTATCCACTGGCTTATATAATACAAGGTACAAATTATAAAGGGGGGAAAAATTCCAAACCCCTCAATTACTTCCAATAACCTTTTAAATGTTTGAGTGAGCTCCTTTTGTCTTGTTCTTTTCTTTCTTGTGTTCAGTTTGGGTGACTCTGTAAGCGGTGTAGTTTTCTAGTGTAGAATTTGCATGAGGTGAATTTCATTATTTTTTTCCACAGAATTCATGAAGTTTAACATTTTCATGCGACTTAACCCACTAATCATGGTACGTGTAGGATATGTGCAATCTGGAAATTAGTAAAATAGTCTAAATATTTGAGTTAAAAATATCTACCAAAAGGTAAGAACAGAATATACAAAGCAGTTGTTAGCAGAGAAATCCAAATATTTTCTAACTGCTCTGATAATTACAGTTACAGTTTCTTTTAAAAATATGTCTTCTCACACCGTAAAAGAAAGATTTATTACTATCCAAAGTTTTATGAAGTGACCAGTGAGGCACAAGAGACACTAATTTTTAGAGAAATGAAGTAAACATAGTTAGATGCTTCCTTGTCCCTGGAGGTGCTGCGCGTCAGCAGGTGTCTACACTTCCAAGCTATGTGAAGTAGGTTCTTCAGACGTGTCTGGGAGCAGATGTGTCCTGATCTGGCTGTGATGAAGGTGCTGAAGTCACACCAAAGCCCTACCAGTGTCCAGGCATTTAATGCAACTCCTGCCTACAGAGATGATACAGTTATCTCATACGCATTATTTTCCTCAAGCCCCCAGGCCTTTAACAAAACATGTGCACTCATTACACAAGGACTTCTCTTCTTCCACAGAAAGCCCTTGCAGACGTCATGCCTTTTAGCAATAACTGGTTTTGGGCTTAATGAGTTTCTCAACACAGTTTAGTATTGTGCTAGGAATACTCTGCAGCTCATGTTTGGCTGGCTGTTCTGGGAGATGCCATATCACATAAGAATGATGATACCACCATGGAGCCCTATCTCAATACTCAAACAGGTAAATAAATTGAAAATAAAACTGGACTGACCTGAAGCTGCAGATAAGGCTTATGTTCAATTTCAGGGTTATTCTCATTTCAGAAATGGCTCACACCTTTTCCAGAGTGTTCTATATCTTGTACATAACTTTTGCGTGATTAATTTTTTTCCAGATGTTAAACCTTACCCAGTTTAAAGGGATTGAGATTTTAGAAAGGGAAATCTGTTTCCCCATGACTTCTCTGGGAGAGTATATGGAGTAAAAAATAATCATGGACAAGATGCTTGGGAATCTGAACCCATTATATCTCTCCCACTCCAATCTATGTAGAAATTTTGCAGTTCAGTTTCAAGATCACCACAGTCTCTGCTTCTATTATGTGTATCAAGTGACTGGATGCCTTTTAAAAATGAATGTTCAATTAAAAATAGGTTCTCTTCTTTAATTGTATCTTCATTTTATGTTGTAGGCTGTAAATCATTTAAGCAAGGGCTTGCAACAAATAAGTTGCGGGAAGTCTGACTAATTTGTTACAGTATAGCTTTCAATCTTACAGCAGTAAAGATTTTGCAGTGTTGCCACAAAATTGACATATTGACAAATATGTCAATTGCATATCTGGAACAATACTTATATTTTATAAAAATGTTGAGAAAATTAATGGTTTTCAAAATGTTAATACTAGCACTACTTTAAAACTGGTGTTAGAGAGACACAGAGCAGTTATTGTTTGTACTGGCTTCAGTACATTTTGTTATATCCAAAACTATAAGGAACAAAGACAAACATGTAGTTAATGTAGGGGAAAGTGAATAAGTGTACATAATCTGTAAACTGGGAAACCAGAATTCCTTAGTTTGCTGCTGGTGAAGTAGTTATTCTCAAGAATAATCTTGCATGGAAAATTTTGGGTTATGTTTCTGCAGTGGGTCCTAGTCTTCTGAACTTAAGCAGACACCAGTATAAAATGTATGACACTCTCCAGAACTAAATAATTTTTTTGATGAATGTACTTAGAGCATGGTGCTAATAACACCAAGATTGGGCTCAATCCTCATATCAACTTAAGAGTTGGACTTGATGATCCTTGTGGATCCCTTTCAAATCAGAATATTCTGTGATCTATGATTGTGTATGTGTACTTACATATTGCTGTCATCAATGTCATCACTGTTATTTATGTTTACAGACTTATCCACACTAAGCTCCATAAAATGAATGCTTTAATTTAGAATTGGTCTTCAAAGATAGATACAGCCACAGTGCGAAAGGGAAGGCTCTACTGCTACACATTTCTTACTGCATTTTGAATATGTAAAAATAATGAGCTTACTATAGTCCTTTGTACTGGCCTTCCTCCCAGTTGGAGTGGAAAATGACAAAGCTGTTATTAATGGTAATGTAAAATGCATATCTTGCCCAAGGAAGGTGGTACCGTTTTCAAATGACCTGGTTTGCAAAACTCAAGTTATTTTGTGGAGCCTGAATCATCATATGATATTATATAATATAATATCATATCATTTCATATCATATCAATCACTATCACATAATATGATGATACAGGCACTGCACTTTGAGCCCCTAGAGCAAATCTTCTGATTGAGGCCTGCCCTAGGCAGAGGAACTAAAAGCAAGCATGCTGAAAATATAAACCTGAGTAAATATTTCTGACATGGAAGTATAATGGCTCTTGTAGAGCAAAAAAACCACTAGTATTAGTAATGCATTGATGACCCATACATCACTTTTCTTATCCAGACTTCATAAAAAATTTCTTAGTGAACATGTCTCAAAAAATCAAATTTTGACTTTTTTTTTTTTTTAATTAACTTATGTAGCCAGTGACATTTTAATTTAACTCATTTCCGGTCAGGGATATTTAATCGTAGGCCTCTATATGAACTGTGCCTCAAACAATAAGGTACCCTGCTGAGCTCAGAGTGCAGTAGAAAACTTTGTTTTACAAGTGTGTAAAATAGTAAAATATGCATAGTAAAATCTGTGCTTTTATTGCTTTTCTGACCCTTTCATTCAATGCTAGTAATGCAATCATTCCTGAAAAAATACAGAGGAAGTGCAATTATGGCTTAGGTATTAATGTGCTTGAGCTTCTAGAAAAATAAACTTTTTTCTAAACGTGCTTTTCAGAACATGCTGTTGCCCAGAGTTTCCTGCTGTTCCGTGATATTCCCCCACATCTGAGGAATAAGTTTAAACACGTTTGCCAGAAATTTGGATTATTGTCTTTCAAGAGAATATTAAAAATAACAAATACATGACTTTTTAATGTCTCTGATCTTTCCTTGCCACCAGCGCTAATATAACACAAGGACTGTGGCAGTCTCTTGGTTCCACTTCAGTCCTGCCCCCCAAAAAGAGTTCCATGTGGAATGAAACCTCTTCCTGCTGAAGAAATAGTTCAAGGCATACATTGCTATGACATATCCTTGTGTGAAACTAATAGAGAAGATACTTCATTTTGAGAATAAGGGCCTATTACTTCCAGTTTCTGTATGTTATATGGCAGACATTTCATTTAAAAAAGGCCCTCTAGTTCCAGTAGGGATTAGGAGCTGGGAAACATCCACCATTGTTAAACCTGCAGGGGATGTATATCCAGTTCTACCACTTTGAAACATTCATTTGACAAGGCAGTGAATTGAACTTGGATTTTTTTTTTTCCTTCAGTCAGTGTAGGCTGGTGGGTTTTAGAGACAGGCTAGATGTTTCTTAAAGTTCTTAGTGCCAGTGCTTGGACCAGTATGATTTTGTGCTGATTTTTATGTCTTACAGTGAAATGCACATTGCTTTAAGAGGTTTGTATTTGAAACTTAATAATAGGACTCATTATGGTTTCCTGAGCTATGTGTCTCGTTTCCGTAATAGCAATGTGAGAAATAAAAGAAACAGTGAAATGTTACTTTGTTACTGCATTTACCTGCTCCGTACGCCTTTTAACGGCATTTGCTTTGAATTTTGACAAGAGTAAACTGTAGCTATTTGGCAGCTCTGAAAGGCAGTGTAAGTCTAGAGGAGGGAGACAAATAATTGTATCTTCTTTTGTGTTGGTTTTCTTTTAACTTTATTTTTTTTTTTATTTCTGGATTCTGGAAAATGTCAGATAGTTACTGTATTACGGATTCATTTTACCTAGCTTTCAGCACTAAAAGATTAGCGCTAAAAGATAAACTACTCCCATGTGCTCTCTAGGTATCTTCAGGTGGTGGTGAATCATCCCTTCTATCCAAGAAACTTATTTTAGGAGGATGAGTCATTATTCAGAAATGCCCACCTGCTTCCAGTGACCCTTGAGGAGGGTAAGCATAAACTGAGGGGGGATTAACTTTTGCATCTCCAAAGTGTGGTAAAATGAAGTTAGGAGTTTTCTTTTCATCTGTGACTTATTTATTACTGCGTTCATGTTTGTTTCAAAAAGAGAGAATAACAGAATTACACTGTGATTATGCCATGGTACTTATTTAATAGTTTTACTGAATCAAGTCCTATGTGAGCAGGCAAATGAGGTACCTGATATGGCATTCCCACTGTCTTTTGAATATATACAATAGTCCCCTCTACTCAGAGGTATAAAGAGGCAGTAGATTGCTTTAGTTCAAATTTTGACTAGCCAATGTTGTCTCACTGTTGTTTTTTTCTTGCTTCTGTGTCAGCAGCAGAAATAATGAGCACCTTATTTTCGTTCTGTATGACATTACTTAAAGGTTGCAAATGACCTGTCAAATTTTTAGGTGAGAGTTCTCAGACTCTCCAATGTGATTCTTATGACAGGTCTTGCACTCACCCTCAACCTTTTCTCAGGACTTATCGTACTTGGCTTTCTTACAGTAATTCAATTCATTAATTTTACCTGTAGCGAACTTACTGTATCTTTGCATCATTACCTTAAGGTTTTGACTTTCAGTTGCTAAAAATAAACTCAAAGCTTCTGTTATGGCAGATATTTCAGCATTACAATAATAAGAAACATGTTGCTACTGTCATATTCTGTATCTAATAAGTGTATTGTTAGTGACATTTAGTAAGGCTGTTTTATACCACTGCCTGTTACAGTACAGTTATATGATATTGTTTTAATTTTTTTAAATAGATATATAAAATACAGCACAGAGGAAAACTTGTCTACAAGTTTGTCTCTTATCTCCAAGCTGTCCAGCAGAATTTCTCTCTTTCATCCACACTCTCTGATGACATTTTTAATATTTTCAGCAAATCAGTCTTTCAGTTCCACACACAGAGAATTGTCCTCACAATGCAGGACCTAAATATAGCTACAACACAGCTTGTGATGTACTGTGGTACAAGAGTACCATAATAGTTTCTGTAATGTACTCTGGGACTGTGGAGCACAGTCCAGGTTGCTTTAACCTAGTGCTCTCTTAAACAGGAAGAAGAAAGACTGTCCAGTGTCATAGCAGATAGTGTTATTCCCAGCAAGCGTGTGGGGTAAGCGAGATGGGTTTCCAAGAATTCTTTCCAAACTTTAAGAAGCTGTATCAACATGTTTGCAGACACATCAGAAGGGTTTCCTGCAAGGTCTGTCCAGTGCACTGAATAGTTCTTTTTCTGTTGATTAGAGGTCAAGATGGGGGTCAGTAACTAGGCAGGAACTTCTTCCTTGCTAGAGATGCTAAAGGCCTAACTGGCTTTGGCCCTTGAAAGAACTGGTACATTTTTTTGAAATGTGTGGGAGCTGCAGAAAGTAAATTTTTTTGAAAGCTGCTCATGCACAAGAGGGCAGTTTCTTATCTGTCAGTGTAGCTTTAGTGTCCGAGCAAAGGTAAATGTGAAAATGGACAGAAATATAGATTATATTATGGTTACCCTGCTATATGGGAGAATCATAATAAAATAGGATAATTGATGTTTCTGTGGGCACAATCCCATTAGTGAATGCCAGCTATAGGAATGCAGACAAACCCATTTGCCAGATATTGCTGCATGACTCCCATTAAAGCCAACGAAGTCACACAGCTGAATTCATACCCCCACTGCAGGAGTGCAGTGAGGAAAGTTTCTAACTTCCATTTTAACCTTACTCATTGTACTGTGTCATGGCATACATTTCCATCGGTCATAGTCTCATCAGGAAATGGTGACTGTGCTTCTAAGACTCAGGCTGAAGAGAGTTTAATAAATTTCTAATGAATTGGATTTGATGTGTTCCATGGTTTCAAAGTAGATTTCTGAAGCTATAAAATAACAGGTGGTCCTTCCAAATGTAACGTCAATTTATTTTTAATGCTCATTTTGTATATAGATTCTGTAGCCAAGTAGAAAATACAACAGTGAACTTGAGATGCACTCATTTACTACAAACACCGTAATTTTATTTTTTAACATTTAGAAATGCCATTGCCTTTGAGAGAGCTTGAAAGTTGCAGAAGTGAGACAAAACTCTAGTTAGGATTATAGATTTGAACTTATATGAATAATTTAGATAAGAGGCATCAAAGATTAGGAGATTTCAGCAACCACTAGTGTTCTCAGAAACTGACAGTGAGTTTAAACTACTCTTACCAGAAAAATCCTAAAACAGAATTTTTATAAGGTTTTTTCCCAGACCTTGATATGAGCAACAGAATCAATTCATCTTATTTCCATCCTTTAATATGTTTCTAGTAAGAAACATACTTATCACAGGCTTTTTCTGGAGAGTGAGAATGATCATGGGTTCTTTACCTGCACTCAAATTTATTTCACTTGTAATCTCCATTGAGCATGAGAGTGCAGTGTCTGATGTGAGATTTCATATCCTTATGAAGCCATTTGAGACACAGTGGATTGATTTGAAGATTGTTGTAACCTTTACCCTCTCTAGCTTTGCTCCATGCAGGGTGAAACTGGATGTTTGAAGAACATTCAAAACTTCTTATAATATCCCACAGATAACTTATTTTCTAATTATAGAACCTGATATTGGAGAAAGAAGGTTGTTTGGAAGTTTTTTTCCTACATTCAATATACTGTGGCATTATATGATGCTTTTCTAAAATATGACACCTTAAAGCAGATTGCCCAGCAATTAAACAGTGATCAGAGTGTTTATACTGATCTGCCAAACAATGATTTAAACACTATTGTAGATAAGAAGCATTATTTTTTCCAGAAGTGTTAGGTAAGTGTCTAGGGAGATTTTTTTTCAGAAGAAATATTAGGTAGGGCTCCAAGGAGAATTTCTAGTCCTTAGGGAGCTGCCAAACAGGAAACGAATTTTATTCTATATTAAACTTGAATACATTACTGTCAAAGTGGTTATTACAGGTTTACCTCAGTGTACTTCTGAGTAGAAATTGGCACTATAGGTTCTGTCTGGGTGGGTGCTAAAGATGAACAGATGGATGCTGCTTTTGGGCACATTTTATCTTAAGCAGTGAATGAAATGGTAATGACGTATTTAAGTACGACAATTTCTGTAACTGAAAGTCTGAGAAGGAAAAAATTGTTAAATCAGTGCATATGTCTTCCTAATTTATAAGCTATTCTGGTCTGCCTCAGGATGACTGAACTTTTCTGCTTTACATGCTAGTCTAAATTTACTTGTTTTTAATATCCCCACCTAGGTTAGGCTTGGAAAGCAATTACTCCTCTGCTTGAAACCACAGAAGGTGTTTGGCATTATGCTGGAGTGATTTATCTTCCTTAGATTAAACTGAATATTTTGGGTGAATATTGGATTATTCAAATCAAATAAGAAGCAGTAACATTGTCCTGAAATTTGGTGGGGGTGTTGTGTTGGTTTTGTTTGTTTCGTTGGTTGGTTGACTTTTCATCTTTTGTTTGTTGGATTTTTTTAAACAGCAAGTGAGAGTTCAGGACTTCCCAATGCAGGAATAAGAAATTCAAATACTGCTTTGGTAGGGAAACACTAAGTAAAATTTGCAGAATAGATGTGTAACTTTAAAGTGGAAGGAACTTTTCTCTGTTAAGATTAAGATTAGACATAAAAGATTTTCAATGCCTCATTGGTTCATTTAATTTTAGAGTTGTATTTTAATAAAGCAAATTAATTATAAAATAAAACTACAGATTTACAGTCTGTTGTACTTTTTCCTTAAAATTGAGTTAATTATCAAGTATGGCTCCCATCCGTTTCTCAAGATGTCTATTAATGTAATTTTTTTACAGTAATATTCATGAAATGACCTTTAATGGTTGGTTTCCTGGATTGCTAGTAAAGGCTCTGTGTGTAACTGTCAAATTGTCAGACAGATGATACAGATGATGCAAATTGTGCAAAAAATGGTGAGGTTACTAAATTGACTAATCTCTGCTTTTTATATTTTCATCTCTCCTCTGTTTCAATTTAAAGAGGTTATTAGTTTTGTTGGAATTGGCAAAGACAGAGGGTGACACCATCACCGAAATAGTGGTGGTATAAAATATCTCCTTATTTTAGCTATCTGACTATGTGGGTTTATTTTTCCTTGAGGTCCATCTGCTAGCACTGGCTCAGAACTTTTATTTAGATGCATCACAATGCCCTTCCATTCCAGAAACTGCATGAATGCATTACTGAATCACAGTCTTAAATCTAAGTGGGTGGAAAGCGCATTTCATTATACTATGGCTTGAATTCCTCAATTTCCTTTCTCTATCTTCTGGGAAGCCTGAGTGCTTTGCTATTCTAGCAGTGGAATTAGACATAAACCTTAAAAAGTCTTCTTTTCTTGAAGGGAGCACTACAGGTTACCTGGCTTTTGCTCTGATCTCCCCTTGCTTTAGACACAGCCATTTATCTCCAGGTTGCTTCAGCTGCATGCAAAACTTGGCAGAAATAAATTCCATCTTGCTGTTTCATGGACTTCTCATGTCTCCCCAGCACTGGTTTCTCTACCCACACTTCTCCCTCAGCTTGTCTGCATCGCCTCTCCAGTGTCACTTGTATGAGCTCTGCCTACTCGTAATGGCAAGGGTTCAAGGGTTGAAATATTCTTTCTTCTTTGACTCACTGCTCAAGGGGCGGGCACCCATCTGGAAAGGAAAAAGGCTATGTCTAAACTTGGGACATCCGTTCAAGCTTCAAGCAGCCTGCCTTCCATGTCTGGAGCTCAGTGTCTGTCCCTTCAGGGCAAGGGAAAGAGTTCTTCAGGGTTTTTGTAGAGGACCAAGAGTCATAAACAGTCTCCACCAGTGGATGGATCCCTCAGGCAAGCAGAAACATCAGGATCAGCTTGCTTATGAGCACTAACATCCCTTGGCCAAACACGAGTCCCATCTTTGCAGATTCACTGTCCAACCCATGACCTCTTCCTTCTAGTGGAGTAACCCCAATAAAGCCAGCCTATCAGCTTGTGATGTGGCAAATGACACATACTACTCTGTCTTTTTCCCTGGTTTAGTTCTAACAACAGGGGCTCTCCATGTTCTCTGTCTGGATAGAACATGCATTTGGATGCTGACATTTGATGGATTGTCCTAAATGTCCTGGATTACTGTATGGCCTGAAAATTACACTGAACACCGCAGAACCAGCACCTATGAGGCCACTATCCCATGAGTATCCATTGTCTGTATCACCCAAGGGCAAGGTGAAGGCAAGAATCTTGTCCTTGCCTCCAGAATCAATGTCTGTTATCACTGCCGGTTATCCTGGGGCAGAACCATCCTCTTCACTTCTTTGCTCCCTGGCTGCCACATGTAGCCACAGAAATGTCCTTTCAGGGCCTAGTTTGGGCCACAGCAGAAGTCTGTCTTTGTAGGAGGCTGGTGGAAACGAGTACCTAAATATCTCTTGCTGTCACTGTTATCAGTTTCAGGTCTGGTTAGGAGACAGAGCTTTGATGTAGTCCAGAAGGGCTACAGTGACCAAAACTTGTCTCTGTCATTAAAATTTTACAAGAATCTTAAAAAAAAATAAAAAAACCCATAAGCTGCATTGTGAGCTTGCAGCCCAGAAAGTCAACTGAATCCCAGACTGCATCCAAAGAAGCGTAGCCAGCAGCATGAGGGAGATGATTCTCTCCCTCCACTCTGCTCTCATGAGATCCCGCCTGGAATACTGTGTACAGTTCTGGTGTCCTCAGTTCAAGAAGGATATGGAACAGTTGGAGCAAGTCCAGAGGAGGCCACGAAGTTGCTGAGAGGACAGGAGCTCCTTCCCTGCAAAGACAGGCTGAGAAAGTTGGGATTTTCAGCCTGGAAAAGAGAAGGTTGTTCAAAGCAACCTTCCAGTACCTGAAGGGGCCTACAGGGAAGCCGAGAGGGACTCTTCGCTAGAAAGGGGTAGGACAAGGAGTAATGGGTACAAACTGAAAGAGGGAAAATTTAGGTTAGATATTATTAAGAAATTTTTGAGGGTGGAACAGGTTGCCTGGGGAGGTTGTGGATGTTCCATACCTGGCAGTGTTCAAGGCCAGGCTGGATAAGACCTTGAGCAGCCTGCTCTAATGGGAGTTTGTGCAAGGTGACCTTTAATGTGCCTTATAATCCTTAATATTCTCTGATCTTGTAACTTAGATAAGCAAATTCCCTGTCAGACTTCTCGAGTGGTTTCACTGGGAGAGTAGGATACAGTCTCCAAACTCAGAATGGGAAATGTAATCCTTGCCCTTGAGATGGGAACTGTTTGGTTTTTTTTTTACTACTTAAATCCCTTTGTCTCTCTGTCCTGACATACGTCAATGTATCCAAGATGTAACTTCATACTCCTTTCCAGGCACTTTCTGAGTAGGAAAAAAAAAAGAGTTCTTGGTGGGTTTCTTCTTGGCAACTGGTATATAATACTGGAGAAGAAATGGTTCTCCCCAAGTAGCAGGGAGCTGAAACTGAGCATGTGTGGAACTATGAAGTTTCCTGGAGCCAGCTCAAACTATTTGGGTGCTGAAGCCTCCCCTTAGGACCTAAATGACAGCCAGAACAGACCTTGTGTAACCTAGACCTATACGTGTGCTGTTTGGGCAGGTGAGTAATACCAGCCCATATAACACACCACGTCTGACATGTTCTCATTGTCTTTTTTTTTTTCTTTTTTTCTGGGTTTGTCTCTAGCATATCTCATTGCTTAGCAATATTTCCAAGTCTAATTTGAGTGCTTCTTCCTAAAAAAAACTCAAAGAGTGAATATAATCTGACAGGTCGTGTAACAGTATTTCTGAACTAAAATGTTGGTGCTGACTAAGACAGCCTAATACTTCCCAGTGCAAGTAATATTAACAAGGTTTACCCCTCAAAAAGGGTGCTTGCCCAGCTGCTCTTTCAGTCCATGCAGTTAACTGGTTTCATTAGAAACCAAAGGATCTCAGATCTTCCCATAACCATTTAGAAACATTGAACTAAGGCCTTTGTGTATGAAAATAAAAACTAACATTGCTTCTTCATGGAAGAAGTCAGATAGATAGATAGATGACCTGTCTGAAGGGTTAGTCAATTAAAGTTTGAAAGCAGTTGGGAAAATCTCTGAAATATGTGCCTCGGTTCATCCAGTTCCTCAGAGAAGCAGGAGTCAGTGATTGTGACAAAAGGCCACCGAAGTAATTATATGAATTTCCCCTGGGTGCTCCTGAAAGTCAGACATGTGCCCATGGCCTCCTTCAACTCATCTTCAGTCCTGTCTTCTTTTCTGCTGCTCGTCTTCCTGCAAAATGAGAACAGGTGAAATTACAGATGCTGTACAGTAAATCCAAAGTTAAAATGGGAATTGCCTTCTGTTCTAAGTCTAATTCTGGCTGCTTCATCTTCATCCAATCAACAAATGATTACCCTTTTCTTGCTGTTCTTTTCTTAAAGTATTTTCCATCTAAAATTGCCAGGTAGAGTGGAGCTGTGGCCAGAGGTACATTTTTTCTGGGAAAGTTTCAACATAATTAGACAATGCCTATTTTTTGCAGAGAAGGGCCTATATGTATTTCATTTTTTGAAATGCCTTGTGATATATTCTATAAAAATCTTGTCTCAGAACCAGCTTGACCTAAAAATGACAGTATATTGGAGACTCTTACTAGTGTGGATTTTGGCAGTCCAGAGTGTCTCAGTAGGCTATAACAATATTGTCAAAAGTCCTGCATAGAAAATTAATCTCTAGCAGAACCAAGTTGCTTTGGAAAATAAGCCAGGGGCTTAGTTGATTTGCCATTGTGAAGTGACTTCAATATGAATAATCTGCCTTGCTCCTCTGTCACGCCTTTCTGGCTGTGCACTTGACTCAAAACTATTTCCTATTTCTGGAAACCCATGGCACCATCACCTCCCTTGTATGGTTGAGCGAGTGTCAGGAGGTAAGACCGTGATGATTTTTGGTAAATGTAGGACAAATGTCACTAGAGAAAGGTTACAAAATTGGGCAGACAGTTTTTGTAATTTTTTCACCTTGCGACATCAAAAGTGAAAAGAAGAAATTGAGGTCCCATTTGACATCACTGGGCTTGCAAAAGGAGGTTGAACAAGTCAGTAGTAAATAAATGGAGACTGTGGCAAGACAACAGGTGGCCGTATCTGCAAGAATATACATGGCCTTCTATGTTCCTCCAAGTTTCTGTTTCACAGAAAGCTCTAATCATTTTGGGTAAATAGAGCTGTAAGCCATAGACAGAAAAAAAGCCATAAGAAGGAAATAATTCAGTGGGAAGAGAAAACAAGCCTGCTCTCTTCAGTTCTTTTTTCCATCTGTTGGTGTCCATTAAGAAACTAAAAAGGCAGCTGCTGGGGAGTCCTGATCTTCTGATAATCCAAAGTGATTATTTGATTTGCTTTCTCACTGTTGCAGTGCTCAATCTGTGTTCCAGCAGGAGCTGGGTTTATTATTTCAAGGCTCTTTTAGCCTTCACAGCCATTGGTTTTATCCTAAGGCTTTGGTTTCCAAAATATGCTGTAATCGAACATACTCTAAAATCTAAAAATTATCCAAATTTATATAACTTTAAACTCTGATTGGGAAGGAGAATGATATAGCCATTTTCAGTTTGTGCTAGTTTTTTGTACCTTTGAGTTGCAGAAATTATAACAATGTTTAAAGGAGTCAGCAAGGGGCTATATTAAGAAAAATGCCTTTCCTGGCTATGAACACACAATGTACAGTTGTGTGTGATTCATTCAAACTCACCATGTGATGCGGTTTTTTATTATTATTACATTTGTTACAGTTTGCAACTGTTCTTTCTATCAGAGAAATCCACATATTTACTTTCCTGAGGCACTTGTTTCTGTGGATCTCTAATACTAAATAGAAATAGATCAAGCTGGTCTGATTGGTGTTTATTTTCTCTGCTCATTTAATGAACTTTCTCTTCTCATTTCTTACTGTGTAATAGTTACAGCACAACCCCATCCCACACACCAAACAAAGATACATTTAAAGAGAACCACTTGGAAGAAAAATGTTGCCTTTCTCTCTAAACAACATCTTATCTCCTGGATTCATATTTTTAAAAATAAAGAGGATAAGCATACAATGGCCTCATTTTCATTTATAATATGGGTAGACTTTGACCTCTTCAGGGATCTGCTTGGTAGAGTATGGGACAAAACCATGGAAGAGGAAGGGCCCAAGAAAGGTGGTAAAGTGTAAGGGTCATCTCCTCCAAGTTCAGGATTCATATATCCCAAAGATGCATCCCAAAGAGAAGAGCAAGGAGCTTCTGGATGAGCTCAAGCACTAGAAGCAAGGAAAGGCAGCTTGGGAGGAATACAGAGAAATTCTCTGAGCAGACAGGGATCAGGTCAGGAAAGCTAAAACTGTAATAGAATTAATTCTGGCCAGAGCCATCAAGAGCAAGAAGAAAAGCTTCTATAGGTATGTCCATGATAAAAGGAAGACCAGGGAAAAATTGAGCTCTCTCAATTCTCTCTGAAGGAGAGCTAGTTACCTGGGATGTAGAGAAGGCTGAGGTGGTCAGCTATATTTTTGACTTAGTCTTTATGAACAAGTGCTTCAGCCACACCACCTGAGATGCAGAAGGCAAAGTCAGGGACTGGGAGAATGAAGAACTGCCTGTTGTAGGGGAAGATCAGATTTGAGATCACCTAAGGAATCTGGAGGTGCAAAAGTCCATGGGACTGATGAGATGCACCCATTGGGTCCTTAGGGAACTAGCAGATGAAGGGGCTAATACACTATCCATCATGTTTGAGAAGCTGTGGCAGTCCAGTGAGTGGCAAAGGGGAAACATAACCCTCATTTTTAAAAAGGGAGGAAAGAAGACTTGGGGAACTACAGGCCAATCTCACCACTGTGCCTGACACAATCATGGAGCACAGTCACCTGGAAAATGTGCTAAGGCATATGGAAAATAAGGAGGTCATTTGAGACAGCCAATATGGTTTCCCTAAGGACAAAGGACTGGTGTCCTTCTGTGGCAGGATTACATCATCGATGAGTACTGTCATAGCAATCGACATCATCTCCTTGCAAGTGTGCAAAACATTTGGCACTGTCCTGCATCACATCCTTGTCTCTAAACTGGAGAAACATGGATTTGATAGGTGAACTACTCGGTGGATAAGAAATTGCTGGGTAGTCCAACTTGAGGAGTTGCTCGTTGTCAATAGCTTGATGTCCAAGTGGTCAACAGTGACAAGTGGTGTTCCTCAGGGGTCAGTACTGGAACTGGCACTGTTCGTCCTTGTTGGTGACATAGACAGCGTCCCTCAGCATGCTGCACATGACACTAAGCTGTTTGGTGCAGCTGGCACACTGGAGGTAAGGGATGCCATCCAGGGGAACTTGACAGGCTTGAGAAGTGGGCCCAGGGCAACGTAATGAAGTTCAAGAAGGCCAAGTGCAGGGTCCTGCACCTGGGTTGGGATGATCCCAAGAACTAATACTGGCTTGGCAGGGTAGGAATTGAGAGCAGCCCTGACAAGAAGGACTTGAATGTGCTGGTAGATAAGTTGGACATGAGCCAGCAATGTGCAGCCCAGAGAGCCAAATGTATCCTGGACTGCATGAAAAGAAGCACAGCCTGCAGGGCAAGGGAGGGGATTCTGCTCCTGTGTTTCACTCTGAGACCCCACCTGGAATGATGTGGCCAGCTCTGGCACCCCCAACTTAAGAAGGATATGAAAATGCTGGAGCAAGTCCAGAGGAGAGCCACAAAGGCGATCAGAGGTCTGGAGCACCTATCCTATGAGGACAGGCTTAGAGATTTGGAATTTTTCAGCCTGGAGAAGAGAAGGCTCTGGGGAGACCTTATAGCATATTCCAGTACCTAAGGGGGCTTACAGGAAGGCCAGAAAGAGACTTTTTACAGGGGATATAGTGATAGGACAAGGCATAATGGATTCAAAATGAAAGAGGGTGAATTTAGATTAGATATATGAAGAAATTACTTACTGTGAGAGTGGTGAGGCACTGGAACAGGTTGCCCAGGGAAGCTGTGGATACCTCATACCTGGAAGTGTTCAAGGCCAGGTTGTATGGTGCTCTGAGCAAGCTGATCTAGTCCCTGAAGATGTCCCTGCCCATGACAGCAGGGTTTCTTCCATCAGGAAAAGATTTTGTGAGAGTCCATCATGATGGTGATGATAGGATTGTGTGCTTATGGGTAAGAATCAGGGAAAGGACCAGCAGGGCAGATATCATGGTGGGAATCTGTGAGGGACCACCCAAACAGGATGTAGATTAAATATTCTGTATGCAGCTGTCAGAAGTCTCACAATCACAGCCTTGTTCTTGTGGGGAACTCCAACTTACCAAGTGTCTGTTGGAAACACAGCACAGCAGAGAGGAAGCAGTCTAGGACATTCCTGGAGTGTGTGGAAGATAATGTCTTAACACAGCTGGTGAGGGAGTCAACTAGGGAGGGCTCCCTGCTGGACCTGCTCTTAATGAACAGAGGATGACTGGTGGGTGATGCTGGGCAAAGCAATCACAAAATGATAGTTTTCTGTTCTCAGAGAAGTAAGGTGCTAGCTGAACTGTGAACTTGGATTTCTGTGGGGCAGGCATGGCCTCCTTAGGAACCTGACTGACAGAGTCAGAAGATAGTCCTGAAAGGCAAAGGAGTTCAGGAAGAGCAGACATTTTTCAGAAAGGATATTGTAAAAGCACAAGAGCAGGCCATTCACCTGTGCTGAAAGATGAGCCAGCAGGGACTACCAGCCTGGCTGAACAGAGTTTTGTCTGGAGATTAGGGAAAAAACAAGAGTTTTTGACCTTTGAAAGATGGGGCAGCACCTCAGGAGGACTACAAGGATGATGTGAGGTTATACAGGGAGAAAAGCCAAACTAAAATTTCATCTGGCCATTGCTGTACAACACAATAAGAAATGTTTCTATAAATAAATCAGCAATACATTGAGGCTTAAGGAGACTCTCCATCCTTTATTGGATGTGAGGGGAAATATAGTGTCAAAGGATGATGAAGATTCTGAGGTACTTTGTGTTTTTTTTGCCTCAGTTTTTAACAGCAAATTGTTCTCTGGGTATCCAGCTCCCCTGAGCTGGGAGACTAAACCTTGAATCCTGTGTTCAGTTTTGGACCCCTCACTACAAGAAAGTCATTGACGTGCTGGAGCGTATCTAGAGAAAGACAACAGAAATGATGAAGGGTCTGGAGCAAAAGTCTTTTGAGGAGCAGCTGAGGGGGAAAAAGGAGGCTCAGGAGAGACCTTATTGTTCAGGTAACATGAAATAGGGAAGAAGAAACAGTCTCAAGTTGCTTCAGGGGAGGTGTAGATTGGATATCAGATAAAATTTCTTCACAAAAAGGGGTTGTCAAGCACTGGAAGTGGCTGCTCAGAGAGATGGTTGAGTCACCACCCCTGGAGATATTAAAAAGATGTGGCAATTAAGGACATTGTTTAGTGGTGAATTTGGCAGTGCTAGGTTAATGTTAGGTTCAATAATCTAAGAGGTTTTTTCAAACCTAAAAATTAGGTAATTTTATCAATGGAAAGTTAAGAATCAAGGGGTCAGAAATATTTTTGTTTTCATATTTGAAACAGGAAAATATTTTAAATTCTCCATCTCTATCTGAATTATAAAGTTATGTGATACTTGACAAGCATCTAGGAAATTCAGGATGAAAATACATGGCATATTTCAGTTATGAAGAATAAAACTGAGAAAAATGATGGATGGCTCTTATGCCAAGATCTGGGATAAAAAGAAGGAACAGGAACAGAGATAACTTCTGGCAGTACTGCCAGTAGCATCCTCTTGACTCATAATGCCTGAACGGGAGCCTTGTGTTGCATGGTGGGCATTGTACATGTTCACTCTTCACACATGCAGACTTCATTGGCTGAGCTCAAGTTATGTGTTGAGATGCTGATCTGGGACTTAGAAAATCACAGGCAGCTGGCTTGAGATATCCATTTTAAGTCGCCAAAGTCTTCACATGAAGCTCAGGCATTGCTGAATTCTGCTGTTCCCATAGCCAAGGACTTAAGAAATTGTCACTGCCTGTGCAGTGCAGATTTTTTGTAAGAAGGGAAGTGCTTTTCTTAATGATGCCAGATATGCAGGTGATGTGGCCAGGACCCTTGAGAACAGCCTGTGCCTAAACCCAGCATCGAGAAGAAGCCCAAATTAGAAGCTTAATCACACAGCCTGCCAATTTAATCAGTGTAGAGAGACAGACGCCTCCAGAGAATGGTATAAATCTTAGTGCAAGCACATCCTAAAAATAGTTGTGAGGAATCACACCTGAGCCTGCTATATGTAAGAGTGGCTTTTCTGAACTGGACAAAAGGAAATATAGTGAGGAATTTAAAAGCACAAGAAATTAAAAATACAAAAAGTTACTGCATATGCTGTGAACATAGAAACAGCATATTCAAAATATCCCCCTCCCCATTTTTATTTCTTAAGTAAATCCACACATGCATAATATTTGGGGAATTTAAATTTTAAAAGTAAGTGATAACTGCAGAGTGATATAGTACATTCACATAGAATAAATTCAAACAAATAAACAAATATGCAGAGGAGAAAAAAAGGAATAATAATTTACTTCATTTTGAATTTAAGAAGTAATGAGTAATGATAGCTGTACTAAAAATGGGTGAACACCAGAGAATAACGAGGATATATATGCACCAATGATAAGTTTCTGTGTGAGGATTTCTGTGTGTGTAGGATTATACAATCCTTCCTTACTTCCTCACAAGATAACAAAGCAATGAGGTATCTTTGAATACCAAACATACCTAGAGGAAGGCAGAATATAACTGTACGTGTGGCTGCAGAACCTTGTAATCTTATGGCCATATGTCAGATACCTTATCCAGGTGAAGTGATTCTTTGCAATCACAGGCTTTTGAGTTTCAAGAAGAAGTTTGGATGGATTTTTTTTTTACATAAAGCCCTCAGAATTTAGCACATTTTTGTTCTATTAATTGTACAAAAATATTTTTATCTGCAAGTAGTGGTGGCTACAGACAAGCTAAGACACTTAAAAGGGAATGACAGCAAGGTGCAATGAGCCTCAGGATACCAATGGTTTCATGTACACAATTTTTGTGTTTTTGCAACCTTTCTGTTTCATTTCCAGTAGAGGATTTTTTTTTTGTTTTGGTTTGGTTGGGTTTTTTTTTTTGTTTGTTTGTTTGTTTTTGTTTGTTTTTGTTTGTTTTTGTTTTGTTATGCCAGTTAATAAGCTCTTCTTGGATCTCTTACCTCTGTGCAACCTTGAAAAATGTTGTTTTAAATTAGGATAGGGAAGGAGGGAAGGTATAAATGTCATCTGGTAGTGCAAATCTCCTGCTAATAAAGAGAATCTTTTTCAACTAAAAGAAGCACACTGCTTTGATATTTTTATTCTGAGTGACATGTCAAGTCTGTGGCTGAAAATAATACAGGAAGTTTCTTTAGGCTTATGTGGGATTCAGGGAGTTAAGAAAGAGGAAGAAAAAATGCCACGTCATTAATGATGCATCTGACATTTGTTTATGCAATCCTATGCATTTTGCATGCTGCAAAGGTCAATATTCATCAAATAGCTCTTCATCTTACTGTCACTATTTCATCAGAGAAAATTTTAATGACATATACACTCATATATGTTTTTATTGTATGTAAGGTAATAATATAAACTTCTCTGACATGTTTCATAAATTCTTGAAATTTTAATACCTCAAGGAGTTGAATAAAGGTGGCTAAAGCTGTTCTATTTATCCTGTGTGTTCATGTTTTGCTCCTGAACTTCAGCAGGGTTGCAAAAAGCTCTTAAAGTACCAAGAAAAGCAAGGGAACTTTAGGGAGTCAGAAAGAAAGGTGCCACCTGGTTTTTCTCAAAAATTAAGATTTTACATATTTTTCTCGTAATACTGGTCTTCAAAATGGAAAATAATACTAACTAGGAGCTAATGAATTGGACCTGGACTTTTTTCCTACATCAGGAAAATGAGGGTGAGGCAGAACAAATACCATTGCCCTGGAAAAGCACTTTCAGGGCTTATCAAACGAGCACAATCTAAAGCCAGGAGGCAGTATGGTGAGAGCACAGTGGAGGAAATCCAGCTATAGTTTGGGAATGTGTTGAGTCCGGCCAAGCCCCAGTAAAGCCCTGCCCATTGGTACACAGCCTGGAACCTTGGTTTTGTTCCATGTCCCTCCTGTTAAAGGTTCATCCTGTTGTCAAAGGCATTGGCTATTGTTGTAAGGCCCTCAAAAGAAGAAGCCACTCATTGGATTCCTTGCCCAGGCACCTGTGACCCCCAAGGACACAGGAAGGCTTTCCTCCAATACAAAAATGGAGCAGGAAAAGGAGGGAGCAAAGGCAGGGCCAAGCTTTCATGATCCCGAATGGGGTTTCCCTTTTCTGTTTGCCCTCTGTTGGGTAGAGTCATTTCTATCCTCTCTCAGTTCTGTCCTTTCAACCAAAGTATCCTAACTTAGTCTGTATTTCCTTGTCAGAAATTTATTCCAAATCTCTTATGGGAAGGAGTTGTATCTTCCATTATTTCAGTCATCCTTTTCTCTACGCTTGCCTGTTATCTTCAAGATGAAGTGACAAAAACTATATGCAGTGTTCAGGAGGAATTTAAGAGTTTTTTCCTCCTTTTCTTCTCAATTATTTCTACAATATTCCTCATCTATTTCCAGAATGTTCTGTTGTTTGAGGAACATATCTCAGACGATTGATGGACTTCCCTGATTAGTAACAGTAGCTTACTAGAGTTCATTACGGTATGTTTATGATTACAGCTACAGAGAAACTATTCCAGTCTGTCTGAATTTTTGTCAACTCCTCTAACATTCTTGGGCATCCCCCCCAGACACGGTCTTTTTACTGTTTAAACCCATCTTCTTTACATGGTGTAAGAAATAGATTTTAATAGCTGATGTACATTATCTTTCGACAGATACATTTATTCTGTAGTAAGATTATAAAACAGGATCCATAGAATGCCAATACTCTCTCGGTACTCTGAGGTGATTCCACAGAAAAAGGAAAATTAATTTCCCAGTCCTCTTTAAAACATCTTAATACACAGAACCAATGTCTAATCTGTCAGACTCTCATTTGCTAATGCAGAAAAAAAGGGACACAGTTATTAGACATGATTTTGCAGTAGGCGTCCATGTGAGCTAAGCTGGATACTTAAATTTGTGTGCCAAATACAGATCTTGCAATTTAACAGCTCAACACATTAAAGGATATTTTAAGCTGCCTTGGTAACTGTCTAGATGTTTAGATGTAATTCACTGACTGGCTGGTGTCTCTATCTTTTATTTAGAGAGTTTCAGTCTGGATAAACATATCTCAGTCCTCTATAGCTTGCAAGTCATGAACACATGAACACTGTCTAATGATATGTGCCTTTTTTTTTTTTTTGGGAAGGAGTTGTTTTTCACTTTATAGACCTTACTTGGGGTTTACTTTGGCTTTATGCAGAGCTCCTGTTTGTGTAGTGGTATCATTTTTAAAACAAGAACTGAGCATTGCTCTGAACATGGGTTTGTGTCTTGCCTTAGATTTTATGATGAAGTCCAAAATTTTTAAAGTCAAGTGAGGTCTGGGGTATGGAATCAAATGACAAAATTTTTACAGTGATATCTTGAGGCATGCTTGGAAGATTTCCTTGATGCACCCACTGTGGAATATTGGACTGTCATTATTGCAGGGGCATCAGTGAGCAGATATCAACTTTGCAGTTCTGTTCCCCTCCAAATGGGAAGAGGAGCAGGGCATCAGTTTGGCACTTCAGGGCAAGGTTTTACAGGCATTCGTGTGGCAATAGGTGCAGCCATCTGCCATGATCCTTGGGAGGAGTCAGGCACTTAACACCTTGACTTAAAAGTACAGATTTAGGCATATCTGGAAAGATCAGTAGGTGCCTATCTTCAAACCTTTAAAATCCAGCCCTTGCTTGGTGTGTTTCACCCATATCTGTGCAAACACCTCCCCACCTCAGAAGAGAGGCTTGAGAGGCCTTTTCAGTCTTCAAACTGGATAGACAGTGGAGCATGGCATTGCAATACAAGATCATCTCTTACATGTGTCTGACTGCAGCAGGTTTTTATCAATGTCTGTTTCCTTTACTAAGGTCTGTGAGCAATCACTAACATTTAAACTGAAATTATGGATTTTGTGAATATTTTTCTCATAAAATATAACATTTTCCTTTGTATTTTATGCAAATATATCCACACCTCTTCTGGCAGCTAAGCACAATTCCCCTTACAAAAATTTTTTAACATAAGGACATGCACTTTTCTTCTTCTCACTAGATGGAGGTCCAGTGCCATTTAAACCATAGTTTTCTTGAGTTTTCCTATTCTTGGTGAGATGGAAATAATTGCCACTGTGATCTAGACAGAGCCTTACAGTGTAACTGAGTTCTCAATAGAGGACACAGATAAAGGAATGCATATTTATAAATGCTTTAAAGCATAGAATATGCTCTGGTAATAAAACATTTAGAAAATAGAATGTAGAAAATGCCATAAAGTACTGAAGATTTAAATGCAAATGTTTAGATGCAATTAAGATTTTATAAAATCCAGTTTTACTGAATTAATTCCTTTTGGCAAAAGCAGAACTATTTAATAGATCACATCTGCCTGGCTGCTGCTGCATTAATTGTGACAGTAAATTGCTGTAACTAAACTGTTTTAATTAGGGAAAGTATGGGCTGCCGTTTATTTTGCTTTTCAATTCTTTTACCAATCATTCTGCAGTGCTAGTGCATTAAACACACATCAGTTCTGGTACTGGAACTAAAGGAACACCTTTCTTGAGTGGTACTTCCCAATTGCACAAATGACTCCCATTTAACTTCCTCCAATCTTCATTTTAGGCTTTGTCTTTTACTTCCTAGAAAGTCTGTATCCCTTTTGTTCTCTTTAAACCTCTTTAATATAGTGTTAGACTTCTCTGATAATAATTTCCAAGACAGAAAATATAAAATCAAAATAAAGAATCAAACAAGTAGGGATTGGGTTGGTATTGTTACAACACTGTTTTTCAGGCTAGTGTGCTGTAAGGTTGGATGGGCTAGTGCTTTAGGTGATGGGAGAGAGAAGTCCTATTTCTTCCTTTCCTCCAGATGTTCTTTATGACAAATGAAATAATTTTGGCTCAAGTATACAGATCTTCCTTAGCTTGTCAGTGATAAAGCAAAGTCTTATAAAATTCTTCATGTCTACAGCTCTCAGTGTGGGCAGTATCTTTCTGGTGCTCACTTCATGCCCAAACCCTAAAAAAATTTCATGAACTTGCAGTCCTTCAGTACTTTTTGTAATGCTTCTGCCTATCCCGGACTTAATTTTTTCAAAGATGTTTTAATCTCATCCATGCAGAGATTCCTGGTCCTTGTGAATTCCCCCATCTATGGCGGGACGTAGATACATAAATCTAAGTGCCAAGTGCCAGTGGAGATGGCCTTGGTTACCAAGACAGTGTGGAGCAGACAGATACAGCACAGTAGGTTTGGAGGTGTGTGTCTTCCTGGGGTGGCATCTGGAGACAAGCTGGGGTACCCTAATACATTTGAATGCACACTCTCTGCCCCAGTATGGGCACTTAAATTGCTCAGCTTTGCAGAGAAAAGAAATCAAGGACCTGCATAAGAATCATGTCTCTTTAGGCACCTGGCATCTGAAAATTTACTGCAATAGTGCTAAAAGATTTTTCAGCCATCTGCTCTGGTGGAGGTAAATTTAACAAATATCTCCTCTAAGTAGGAGCCTCTGTGCTTCACCGCGATGAAAACAAAGAACTTGCAGTTTATGTGGCACTGAGCTACCAAAAAAATATTGGCTGAGTAAATATTGTCATCAAAACAACCTAGGTAGGCAGCTCCACATTTCTATCCAAGATGTTTCAACCCCACTGTGTCCCATGGGGTTTGCAACAGACTCAGCACTCACTGCAAGTCAGGGTTCAAGTTATGAGTTGTGAAAAACTTGTTTACTTTAGAAATTAAACAACATCTCCCTTTTCTGCATTTGGGATGGGTAAAATACCAATACTAACAAAACAGAGCATGAATGCATCAACTTATAATCCTTTTAGACCTGAATTGCTAAAAAAAAAAAAAAAAAAGTCTTCTGTATAATTTTCCCCCATTATTTTTGATGTTGCATTATTTTAACCAGCTTTGAAAAATGGTGGAGTACTTAAAGATGTTTTCCTCCTAGTCTAATGGAAACAAATATCAGGATAAAGGAGAAATTTATGACTCCTCTGAGAAGGGCACAGCTCAGTCAATGTATTCCTATTTCATAGCAACCTCCTGGCTAATAAGGCATGCACGTAACAGATTGGCCTATCCACATGGACCCTGCTCCAGATGAGTCATATTAACTGATATCTGTTTCTCAGAGCATGAGGATGAGCTGGGGTGAGAAGCAGGATGGGGGGAAAGAGACACAATACAGATTGATATTTCCAGGCCTCTTGTGTCTCTCTGTTCATGTAGCATTTTCTTTTGTTATTGCTTCAGCAATTGTTCTCATAAATTTTCTCTCTCGCTGATTATACTGTATTTACTTATAAACAGTGAATGTTTCCAATGATTTAAAATGTAAATTCACTCTCAAAAATGCAGATGATGGAGCAACTACTTGATTATGAAGGCAGGCTCAGAGTTTTTCTAAGTAATACCACAGTTATCCTTAGTGCTATGTGAATTAATTTTACCTGGCATATACCACGCATATACCTTTAAAATAGAAAAATTCTGAAGTTTGTTACAAATAGTCAAGATATATTAGTTTTTATGACCCATTTCCAGTTACAAAGATGTTTTTCAAAATTTTCCTGAACCCATTATGTCCTTTTTCCAGATTTACATGGTATCCAATGAATATGAATTATAACATTGTTTTTATTAAATAAATTAGTCATATCTTGACAGCCATTAATTAAAAATAATCAAAATTTATGCAAATCAAAGCCTTCATTGTGTTTGACTCAGCTTAACTAATCAGTTACTCAAATATGAGAACTATTAAGTGGGGTAGGACATCATTAGGGTTAGTATTAAAAGGACCACCTTAAGCAAAAGGTGCAAAAAAAGAAAAGAAAAAAAATCTGTGCAGTGGAGCAAAACTGGTTATTCCAAATATGAGACTAGAAGATTATTAATTTTAATGGTAAATTTTCAAAGTCTTTTTAGAATATGCACTTAATCTGAGGTGTCTGAAAATTATTAGAAGCATCCCAAAACTAAGATAAAATACATGATAATAAAGGGAGTTATTTAATCAAAGGCCACATGAGATAAATACACCCACCTCCATGAAACATTCTCTCTATATAGAGTTAATAATAACAACCTTAAAAGGGGGGTTTTTTTTACACAAGAAGAAGTCATTGCAGGGCACACATGTGGAACTTACATCACCATCTCCTACTGAGATATGAAGGCCAAAAGGAAAAATAAAGGATGTAACTCATATTTCTGGAAAGCAAATGAGTTTTCTTTCTGGCTTTTCAATGGCAAAGTTCAGCAGAGTGTTATGAAGCTAGAGGGAATTGCCAGAACAGTGAGTGAAAACCAGTCCTGAAACCCACACACTAGTAATGGAGAAAAAGGAGATATTTTTCTTCATATAGATAGTGCTAATTTTTTGGCATAATCTTTGTCACACAAAGAGGAAATCTAGAGTCTGGTCCCTACTCCTAAGCAGTTTTGGAATCCAGGTATTGGAATACCCTTTAGCACAGTCTTTGACAGACTAAATTCTCTTCATTGAACATTGTACATTTAAATGGATAAAAGAATGAAAGAAGAAAAAAATTATTGGGGCTTTAACATACAAAAATTGTCATGCTGTCAAATAAAACTCTATATCCTGTGCTCCTTCAAACACTAAAGCTGGAAATACTAAAGCTGGAAAACCAGAAAAAATTGGCATTCAGATCTCCCTTATGCCTCTTACAATATGATGAGAGTTACAGTAAAAAAACTGTGAAACACTTTGTTAAAAAAAAAGAGAAGCTATATGATTTACACTGAAATAATGTTTTCATTATACATTCTGTCATGCTGCTTCCTACTCTTCTTCAGTTCACTTTAGGCCAGAAAGGTTTAATTTTCTTTGTTGACACAGAAAGGGAACTAGCTTGTCAGTGAATGTGCAAGTTGAATCTCCAGGGAAGCAAATGCAATCATGCTGAGTAACACTGGTTTACTTTATTCATAATAAATAGGAAGGTTTATTATGCCAAAGGACTGTGCTGCAGTTGTGTAAAGATTGAGTATAAATAATAAGTAGAAAATATAGCTGAGTTTTATTCTGAGCCTCTGTTTTCCCCCAGTTGCTATAATAATGTTTAGCACCTTAGTTAGTTATTCCAGCATGCTATGTCCCTGGGAGATTTGTCAGTTCAGGAAGACTGAGAATGATGAGTCTGCCTTGGATCTGGACATAGACCTCATTAGTTTTGAGCATTAGGCACAATACCTAATGCTGGCACAGGTAGTCAGCACACAAACACATAGCGGAATCCCAGGATGCTATTAATGAGGCCACCTGGCCTGGATATTGGATTGCTCTTGGCACTCCAGAGACAAGTGGTTGTGAGGCTGGTGGGCAACTCTGCTGGAGCTGGCACCCTAATAACAGCTGCTCATTTGTAAACCCAGACAAACCAGCTCAAAACCTCCTACAACTCACGGGAGGTTGCCTTCATACTCGGAGAACAACAAAAAACCAGAAGCACCAAAAGGTTGCACTTTGGTACCAAATCAGGACTTCGGAACATTTTTGCTCTGACAGGTGTAACTTGCAGAGGAATTAAAAAGGAACAGCTCTTTGCAGCTGTTGGTCCTTTCCTTTTGTCTTTTCACTGTCAACTAAACCATCAGTGTTTCCATGCCTTTCTGGGAAGGATGAGAGAAACGGCATCAGTCCTGCCATAATTCTCCATTTTCCTACCTTGTTTCTGGTGTATATGTTTTCCTTATTAACCAATTTTTTTTGTTGACTCAGTGGGAATATCAGATATTTTACAAAAGATAAGGCACATTTCAGTTTCTCTGTGCTATAGACAATTGCCCTCCCAACAGGAATCAAATTACTGGAGACTTTGAAAGCTGAATACTAACAAAAGTTTACACTAGTAACAAAAAGATCATTTAGTTCTTCCTGTTGTTTTATAACTCTTTTAAATCTCATGACTGAGGTCTTACAATTTTGGACTCTCTGACACTGACCATATTTCATAGATTTATATATTTTTTTAAGTTCCTTGGCAAATTGACAGGAAGATCAGTGAAGAAAAAAGGCATTTTGAAACCTCTGCTCTCAGAGCTGGCTGCAGTTCACTCCTTTCCCCAAAAAAAACCTTCATCTGCTTTTAAAATTACTTGTGTGTACACAAACCTGCCTGTAGTCCTAGCAAATTTCTTGAGCAAAGCTAAAGAGTGGGGAAGTGGAACTCCATAATCAGACACTCAGTTAAGCACTCAATCAGTCACAACACTGAACTTGAAAACCAAAGCACCTTCACAAACCAGCTTCCAAAATGTGATTTCTTGTTGCATAGCCTGTTTAAAAGAGAAACCCATTTAGCAACTGAATGCTTCACAAGTTTTGGATTCAGCTAACTCTGAGGTTCTTAACTCCCATTTGGAAGCTGGGTTCTAAGTGGCTTGGAGAGCATTGCAAGACAATGCAGGAGGAACGAGGAATGGGTTAGATATGAAAAGATATAGGAAGCTTAAGAACAACTGGGAGAAATTCAGTTGATGCTGGAGGAAGATATAGGAAGAGGGACAGAGAACTTTGGTGAATAATCAGTGCTGTCAAGGCTTTAGGCTGAAAATATCCAATGTCTGCTGCTTTTGGTATAATTCAGCTGTATTGCTCTTCAGTTTGTCTGAATGTTTTAGGAAGCCCATACATTCATGTGCATTTGTTCAGTAGAGCTGAATAAGGTACAGAATATCTTGTTTGACTGAAATGAAGTTTAATGTTCTATTTAGACGTCTCCCTAGAAAAGTGGTGACAGCAAAAGCCTATTTTGTTTGTCCCAAACTAATAGAGTTTGGAAATGGTTTGTAATGATATTGTCCCCACTCTAGAATTAGAATCCAGTTAAGAAACTTGGAAACACTTACTCATGGGAACAAACGTTCTCATATAGAGAAGAACATGGGGAATTATTTTTCATTTTATTTCAGGTGTATTTCAAATATCTTTTTGTCATGGCATTTTTATTAGGAACTTTATAATAGAACTCCTTTATTAAATTAGGAGAAATGTCATTATAGGTTAAAAGGTAAAATTCTTTGATTAAATGGGTTTGAAATGGTTTTCATTAATTTTAGAGTGAACTGAATATCAATTGCCTCTGTGAGTCTTGCCTGGAACTTGGTTATTCTTGTCTTACACCTTTTTCTCCTTGATTATATTAAACTTACTTTACAATTTTCAGACGGTAGTCACCATTTTTCAATTTTTATCTTTTTCTTATAACAATTATCTGATATTTTGGGGTTTTTGGGGCTTTTGGCTGGAAAAGACTTAATTACATGAGACTTTGAAGAGGGAAAACGTAGACCTCAGATTTCAAGATAAATATACTATTGCACTGCAACAAGGTTTTTTTCTTCAGTTAATCTTTCTTCTTCTTGATGAGAATGCCAGATTTCTAGACACCAAATTGTGGGATGGTCGTATTGGCTCTAGAAAAGGCCTTTTTCACTGTATTAGCAGTAAACTGACAGCTTTCATCTAGGGCATGTCTATTGCCTGCTTTAGAGCTTTTCTGCTTTTTTTTCAAAACATCTGGGCTACTGGTTTAATTATAGAGACACTGGACTTAACTGTTCTAGTAAACACAGGATTAACCACAGGACACTTATTTTTGGGGATTTTAGTCACCTTTCCTTTAGTGAGTACTTGGGTCCAAAGAGAATCCATTTTTCTTATCTACTTTTCCAGTATATTGTGGATTTTTTGGCTGAGTACAGGTACTTCTTAGTGTTAGTTCCATCATCTACCAGGCCTCAGATGTTTATTTCCCTGCAGTTTTACATAGGCTATAGCAATGGCTCCAGGGTGTGGTTTAAGCAGTAGGATCCAGCCAGACAATGGGAATTTTCTTTTGCTTTAGTAAATACATGGGTTTGTTTACTCAATACCGCATAAACTGCATCCAAGCAAAACTTAATTAGATGCTCTGCCAGGAAGAAACTATGAGAAGAGAGGAATGGAGAACAGCTGTTTTTGTCATCTGCTTGAGTCCTCAGACCTACAAAGGTAAGAGAAGTGTGACTGGCTTATTTCCACCAGGAGAGTAAGTAGGTGAACAAGCATGGGTCTTTCACTCATCTTATCTAGCAAAACAGGAGGGAAGACAAGCCTATTTGCTGGTAAGCCAAATTGAAGCTCATGTGTTGGATCTAAATCCCTTGCAATGTTATTAGATCAAGAGATTTCTTACCACATGTCTAGGACCTTTATTTTTAAAATAAAATATCTTCACACAAAGACCTATACTAAATAGATTTTTGTTATTTGAGGTGTTGTTGTTATTTTTATTGTTGTTGTTGCCCATACAGGCCTAAGATGCATTTTATTCTGTGGTGCTCATTTTTTGCTACTTCTACTTTACATATTTTTACTATATTTAGATCTTGATGACTGTTTAAAAGAGCTGTTTATGTTTCAAACCTCCCTTTCCTCTTCTTCCCCAAAACGTACAATGGCAGCTGCTAATTGTTTTTTCCATGGGTACACATTTTTAATGCCCCTCCACCCATTTTCATTGCCATGGATAGCTGTCATTTGGCTCATGGTATGTCATACTGATCAGGTTTGTGTTGTTGTGTGAGCCAGAGGATCACCAGCTGAGAGGCAGCTGGGCTTTGTCTCAAAGGCAATTTGTCACCTGTGAAATACTACAGCTTTCTGTCCCATCCTAATTTATCATTACCTCACACATGAGCATTCTTTGTCACTCAAAGGAAGATGTATGCTGAGCTTGCTTCAGCCAGCTCCTTCACCACAGTAGAAAGGGAATGGCTAAAATGGGGAGAAGCTGTATGAAGAGCAGCTGAGGTCACTTGGTCTTTTCAACCTGGAGGAGACTGAGGGGAGATCTCATTGCAGTTTTCAAAACCCTCATATTGGGAAGAGGAGGAGCAGGCACTGATCTCTTTTCTGTGGTTACCAGTGACAGGATCCCAGGGAATGGCCTGGAGCTGTGTCAGGGGAGGTTTAGGTTGGATATTAGGAAAATCTTCACCCAGAGTGTAGTTGAGCACTGGAACAGTCTGTCCAGGAAGTGGTCACTGCACCAAGCCTGTAAGAGTTCAAGACGCTCTTTGGACAGTGCGCTCAGGTACACACATTCTTGTGGCTGTCCTGTGCAGGGCCAGGAGCTGGACTTTGATAATCCCTGTGAGTCCCTTCCAATTCAGGATATTCTGTGATTCTATGATTCTATGAACTGTTTTCTCCTTTCTAAATTTTTTTAATTACTCCAGAGCTAGCCTTAGTAAGTGGTGTTCAGCAATGAGAAAAGAAGTGGTTAAAACTCTGTAATTTCTGGTGCAGTGGTGTCAGTGCAGTATTGACATTCTGGGCTGGTGCAGAAGATCAGCCTCTGAGGCTGGCATAGCTGCAAACATCTCATATTGACAGACTGGTTACGACTGAGATTATCCTGAGGATGGCAGCTGAGAACAGCCATTGTAAACATGCTACAGTGGTCAAAAATTATTTGATTTATGGCTTGCCCCATTCTTCAGTCAATCCTATTGTACTTCTGTCCATTTTGGTTGTCACAAGCAGCCTCTTGACTGAATTTTAAGCCTTTGGTAATAAATTGATTTCTCCCACGTGTTTGTGCAACTGACTCACTCTACAGTGAGGTTTTACATTATTCTGCAATGTGACAAATATGTTAATGTATGCAGAACAATGATTCTAATTCTGGCAGACATTTGCTGAGCTCACGTCAATAGAGACAATTTTTTTCATGCTATGAAGTACTCTAATATGACTGTAATGCTACAGCTCACTGAAATGGCTTTAAACTGACTTTTAGCCTGCCGATCAGATTATCAAAACCCAAAGAGCTTCTCTCTTTGCTTTCCTGTAGCAGTAATTTAAGAAGGAAAAATACCATTATGTTCAATGAGGCATGATTAACACTCAAATACACAAAAGTGATAAGTCCCTAAAAATGTGATCTTGCACTTGGTTATTATGTCTCACAGGTATGTAGGTAGTTTGGAGAAGATGATTTGTGAGGCAGAAACTGGTCATCTTTCAGCTTTTCTAAAAAATCTCTAGCTGATATTCTATTTTGCAGTCAAATACTGTAGTCACATTTAGTGGCAGCATAACTGTTGCTGAGATTTTCTATTTATGGCCATATGTGTTTATCATGTCAAGCATAATTTATATCCTCGAGTTTTGCATATTTAAGACAAAATCAAGTTGACAAAGCTGATGGAAAAAATCTCAATCAAATTGTGTTTCTATGTTGGTAGAATAGCCCTCGAGGAGACAGAATGTTCCCAGAAGATGCTAAACCAAACATGCAAACAGAACTCTAAAATAGGACCAAGGCAAGAGTTCAAGTGCTTTATTTTCTTTCTGAGACAGGCGGCTTAACTGTTTGCTTCAAATATACAGATCAAATAAATCTGGAAAGTTACATTGCCTTGCTGAATCACTGTCTGAAAGGTTATTTTAAAGATGCTGAAACAAGCTTGAGGTCCCATTCAGAGTAAGGTTTTCACTGTATGGATGAATGGCAAGGATAAGCCTTATACATCAGTAGAAATTAACTAGAAGAGTTTCATCATGGAAGAAAGGAATGACCATATTAAAGGGTGCCAAATGGCATCGCTTCAGCCTTATCAATGGTGTTAAGGAAATTTTTGTTATAAAAGGGTGCAAATGTGGTGTTAGATGATGCTGACTGATTTAGCTTTGCAGCAGTGTCTCTTGAAAACACAAGAACTTACATTGCGCATATTGAAGTATTTTGTAATGAGAGACTGTGGATTATGTTCAGCACAAAAGTAGTTTTCATGGTCTTGTATAAAAGTCATAGATATACATGCAATTTTAACCCTGTGAATTTCAATGTATGTCTGTACTGAATGGCACCTGGCAAGCTTCCCCAACATCTATGGGAGCAATATATTTCAAAAAATATGGGAATGTAATGCATCAGCCTGTGAGGGCTAATACCATCTGCCAAAGAGGGTCATCAGACAGCTGCTGCATATTCACACTTGCTGTGAATGACCACATGCACATGTACAATGATTAATCTGGGTCAGAGTCAGGCTGTCTGGCAGCAAACTGAATGCAGCAGGGCTGACAAAACAGAAGCCATTTCTCTAAACCTGGGCCATGTTCTCAGCTTGTTTAGGGCCATGTACTGCTCCTGTCTCCCCCAGTGCATTCTCATGAAAGAATCAGCCCCAAGCTGACCTAATTAAATGTCAGTGGTGGGAGGCTGCTGCATCCCAGATGTATCTGGAATGAGCTACTGGAGGAAATGATTAATCCTTTCTGTAAGCGGAATGTTGTGTGATAGTCATTGGTTTGTCAAAGCTTTCCTATAGCTACTTGAGTTTGAGAACAGAGGACATAAAGAAAAGGTTCTGAAGAACACCGGTTAAAATTACATTTTCTTCCATGCTTTCCCCTTAGGCTATTAATTCCATTATGTGATATAGTAATTTTTTTTTCTTTAAGTAGAGGGAAGGAATTGAAGGAATTTTTCCATGCTGTTTCAAGTGTCTTCATTTTTAGTGTCTATTTCAGAAATAAGGATGGGATAGAGATCCATTCATTCCAGATTAGCATGGTCTCTCTTGGATTGGAAAGCCCAAAACTGGGCACAGGGCTGTGGATGCAGCATCACCAGTGCTGAAGGGAGGGCAAATATCACACCCCATGACCTTCCAGCAGTAGTCTTCCTAATGCAGGCCAAGACGTGTTTGGCCTCCTATTCTGCAAGCCTTTATTGATGGCTCATGTTCAGCTTGATGTCAGCCAGGCCCCAAGATATTTTTCTACAAACCTCAGTTTTGTCGATTGCTCTGGTCTGTTTTGCATTCCCATTGTTTGTTTTCATCAGGTTCCCGTTGGACCACGTCCCCAGCTCCTGTGGGCTCTCTGAATGGCAATCCAGCCCTCTGGCATGTGAATTACTCCCACTGATTGCATGTGCTCCAGAACTTCCTGTGGTACTTTCTCTCTTGTTACATGGGTCATGAACAATGTTAAACAATACCGGTTCTAGTAAGTGTCTCAAAATGTGTCTATATGGTTAAATGAACTGTATTTTTACATGTTGCTTTATTCCCACTGTGCTTCTGAAGCTTCAGGTTTTGTTTATCTTGCTTGCTGAGGTTTTTATAAAGGTGAGATTTCTGTTTCACCACCAAATAAAGAACTGCAGTTACGTGTCCATTTTCCCCTGCTTCCCAACTGCCCATGACTATAAATACATCAATCATTTTATTTAGCTGTTACAGGTTATTCTGTACCTTTAAAATGTGGTTAATGTTTCTAAAGCACTGTAAAGTGCTGTGGTGAAAAACCGCCAAATATCATTAAATAAAGATTTGTGCTTCTGGAATTTAAAAATAAAAGCCTAATGTTTCAGAAATGGAAAAAAAAAGATAAATCAGAGTTAAATAATTTTATGAGTATAGCTCCAATTCTAAATGCATCAATGTCAGAAAAACCTCCATCTTCTCTCTTATGATGGCCCTAATAAAGCATTTTCTCTCCTATCCTGAGTATTAAACTGATTCGTGAGCATTTGCTGCTGATGATCATCAGAAACAACCCCAGACCAGCTAGCCAGTGCTGACAGGCCTAATGTAGAAATTCGCTTGATCTTGAGTAGTTCTTGTCATATGGCCACAAATCTGCAGCTTTTGAAGGCAGTCTCCCACTGTAATTTTCCTTTACAAGCAGAACACACAACTAGATCTTAGGTGTGCTGACAGACTGTCAGTGAGAATTCATCCTTGAAGAAGGGATGCACTCCTAGTCAGTATTAGCAAGACCTTACCTCCAGGCAAAGCCAGAGCTCCTGACTCAGGATAGATTTATCTTTGATTTTGTCACTAAGAGATGATGAATGTTACTCACCAAGTATTATTGATACCTATGATGAACCACTGGCTTGATTGACAGTTGGTAGGGAAGTGAGAAATACTGTAGTTTTTCACACAATGTCATGCAGTAAACCTGTCATAGCATTGTACTCACTAATTACACATGCTCTTGGGGTGATGGACTTTCTCTGACAGCTTTTTGCCAAGGAACGTGTAGCAACACTAGGCAACTACATTTCGCAAGGGATGACTTTCAACCAAATGTAGAAATGGCAAAAGTATGTCATACTGAACTTCTTGTTTCCAGGGAAGTGGAGGGTGTTTTATGACGAACTTAATGATAAACTTAGTGAGAGTTTCTTGCAGTTGTCTAGGTTGAAATGATGGGGTCTATGAAGAGCCCTTTGTGAGAAGTGCCGTAGCTGACCTGACTGACACATGAATGACAGATTCCTGTGGTGGTAAAGAAAAGTACTGCACTGCAGGTGATGTTTAACCAATTCTGATAGACCATCTTTTCAACAGCTTTCTTTAGAAAGTTTTGCATTTGTAAAGGATAATGGCAAATGAGCTGCACTTTTGCTTTTTCATGCTGAAAGTTGAGTTTCCGGTCATTCCAGAGGGCTGAGAGTAGAAGGCACTTGTTCTGGTTTTTCATTAAACCTGTCAGAGCTGCCACCTCTCTTTCATGACCTGACAGCTCAAGATTTTGAGTTCACTGGAGAATGCACTCTGGGAGGCTTGTTCAGCACCAGTCTGATGTGCAGGGCAGTGGGGGGCTGCTGTGTGACCTTCATCTGAGCAGGTCAGGGCGGGTGTGCTTTCCTCTGATCCATCTCGTGTGGCTGGCACATACTGTGTGACAGGCTACATCTGTCACTATACTGGTAAATAATTTATCATAGACTCGTTTGAGCACAGCAGAGGATGGATTGCAAAGGTGGATTAAATGTAGCTGTCCTACTAACTTTCACGCTTCTCTGGGTGCTGTGTAACAGCAGAGAAGCTGTTCAAGCTGCTTGTGTCCTGAGGAGCCTTTCTTATGTGCAGTGAGGTGAGGCAGGTTTATTGCTATCTGACCAAGATCTTCCATATGAGAATGAGGAAACCAGCTCTACTAAATTGTGTGAGTGCAAAACCAACTTTTCTGCTGTATTCCATGTCACATAGGACAGTTTGTAACTGTGAGAGTGGCCATAAGGCAGGGTAGCCAAACTGTCTTTAAAATGTTGTCCTATTTGTGCTGGACAGGACTAAAAAAAAATTGAAGAATTTGCTTTTCATAGATTCACTTGAACAAAGAATGTCTCTTTTATATTTATGAAACGTATGGGACAAGTGGGAAATAAATATGCACACATTTACTGTTTCTCCAGCTAACAAGATAAGGAAATCTGTGTGGTAACACAAAATGTTTTCATCAAGTGAAAATAATCTCAGGAAGCATGGATTATAATAATAGGCTTTTACACAGACTCAACCATATGTGGCCTAAGTGGCAGAAATGCTAAGTATGCTGAAAAGATGTAAATTATTTATAAGGAGAAACGCATTTAAAATTGTCATGGCACCTTATTAACTTTTCACCCAGGTGGGGATGGTTGTGACAGTACAATAGACTTTTCTTGTTTTTTTAAATTTTTGTTTGTTTGTTTGGATTTTTTGCTAAAGATTACTGATTCGTGTGGAAAGCCTTTAGATTTGACATCATCTTTCCAAGACCAAATTGCTACATAATTTTAAAATAAGAAAGTTCTGCTGTCAATACTGATTGATGCATTACTATTATTTTCCTATATTTCATTTGTTTCCTTTCACTTTTCTGTTACTATGCTTGTCACTCTTAGAATGTGTTCTGCATGTTTAATGTTTGATATTCAGAGGAATTGGGCATAAACTTTCGGTTCAGTACTTAAAAGTATTAGTCTCATAAATAAACCTGTAGCTAGCTGCAACAGACCTATTTATTTATTTTCTGTCTCATTCTGATAGCTATTGCTGCATATATTTTTCATTAATACACCCTTCTTTCATTGCTTAAATCACACCCTTGTGTTTGGGAAGTTTTCATCCAGCTATTACCAGTTCTATCCCCTTTAGTATCCATCAGGGACTTTACTAAACACAGCCTCTTTTATCCAATCATTCAACAGAACAAAAAAAATTCCTTTTTAACCCATCAGTTCCTCCTGGAATCGGCCAATTGAGACTTATTCTTAAGAGTTTTCACTCTATATAGTTTTAAAATTCCCCTCTGGCTGTGTAGAATGAGAAGCAGAAAGTACATATGTTTGAAAGGTTCCCCAGTTGCCTGATAAAATGTATGATTCTCCACCTCCAGAGTGAACGTGGGAGCTTGGTCTAAAAGGAGCTCTCAGGTTCTTTTGTCACAGGCAGATCATGACAACCTTCTACCACTTTCAAGGGACCCACCACCCCTTGTCTTGTCATTGTCCCAGCCTTTGGGAGTCTGGCAGCGTCTCTGCAAACCCTCTTCTCTCCTGCTGCTCAGGAGAAGCAGCTCAGTTCCCGTCAGGACCAGGATCTGAAATCATGGTGTTACTGTTAGTATGTATGAATGAGCTAAATTTCTTGCTTCCCGTGTTTACTGTTCTGAGAAAACAAAGTAAATTGCTCAGAGTATTGCAGCAAATAGTACTGGATAACCATGGCTGTGTACCACCATGCTGAAACTTCTTTTTGGTTCTTCTTGTAGAGGATTTCTCAGCTATATCCATACGGTGATGTCCATAGTGCAGCCTTGAGAGGAGAGAAGCTAAAAATGCTCTCACTATAGCGTATGAATGTCTGGAGAAGTAGCCTTTCCTCTGGAAACTGCATCCCAACTAATCCATTGGGTTACATACTTGGGGCTGGTAGGTACAGTCACATAAAGAATTGTCATCTGCTGCAGCTAGAATTGGATATCCCAGATTTCCCAGCTGAGCAACATGATTATGTATGGTAGAGGCCTTCTCACATTATGTATGGCAGAATGTTTAATTAATCTATGTAATGAGGAAATTTTCTTCAGCAAGAAACGTGGTGCTTGTCTTGATTCCAGAAAGCACAAATAATCAGTGCTCAGGACAGGACACTTTCTTAAGGAAGTTCAAATCCTTAATCCAGACTGGACAAAGAAAAGTTTTTCACATTTGTTCTGACCATGCTCGCTGGGACTCTGAGCGTTGCTTCCTGTGTGGCTCCATGCTGAACACTATTTTAATGACAGATATGGGAGCTCAACTTAGAGGCTGACCTCATCAGATTGGTCACCAGCAGCCTGCTGTGGCAGTGCTTTAGATGGATCACTTCTCACAGTTGTCTAGCTAGATTTTTTTCAAGATAGGAACTGAGACATGCAACCTCAAATGCTTACAAGTGACTGCCACTGGGCACATAGTAGCCGGACCACATATTTGCCCTGGAAAATGGGCAAATCCAGTTCCTTAATGCAGAAGAGATGCAATTAGGACAACTGGATTTTTTGGCAGGAGACATATCCATGAAAGAAATTTTTCTTTTATGTTGTCAATTAGGTTCCTGAGCCAAAATAAAGGGAAGCACCTGAACTCTTCAAAGAAAAGGTTCAGGCTTCTTTAGTATAGGGAAAACGTTGCATTTTTCCTGTGTTTTGTTTTGTGAAAGGTAAGATGGTTTTGACTGAAATATTCTGAGGATGAAAAGCAAAAATGTGAATAAAAAAACAGGAACTGGCCTGAGAAAGTCTGGCACAGGGCTCAGCACAAAGTGTTTTACTTTGACAGTGTTTTATGGGCAAGTGGAAACATACCCTGAATCAAAGATCTTGGTAACCAATGACAGACATTGCCCCCCTCCCCCCCCCAATCAGTCAGTCAAGGGGGGTTTACTTTCTGGTCAGTTCAGAGTTAAGATTAAAATAAGAATTCTATAGCAATTAAAAATAATCAAGCTAAGAGGGAATAAGATGGCTATTGTAAGAAATTCTTCATATTAGTAGCCTTTTACGGTCATCTGCATTCATGGCCATAAATTTCTACTCAGATTGCTGTCCTTCCAATGAAAATGTTTGACTAAGAGCTTGATTTTCTTTTTTTATAAGTGAAGATCTTGTTCTCAAGAAATAAATAGTCTTTTTTTTCCCTTGGGAAACAATAACAAAAAATGTAACTCAGCAGAACTGGATAAATTGTTTGCATTACTTTAGACTGTATTTCTATTTTTTTAAATCCAGGCAAGTTGGGCTTGGATGGAAGACATTGTATGTATTTATTTGATATTAAGTCCAGCAAAATATATTCCAAAATCCAAGATGAAAACAGAGATGTTAAATGAGGACTTTCATCCAGGAAGAATGTGGATATACCTACCTGAAGTATTTCTTTGCAAGGAAAGTACTCTTAAGATGAGAACTGGCGTTAAATGTGAGCAATTATCTAAGGCTGGTGTGACTTTTGTTACCTCCAGCTGGGCCTATCCTCTATTGAATAAGTCACCCATGAGAATCCTGAATCTGAGTCATTGTGCCAGACTGAGTTCCTTTTGTAGTGATCTGTTCTCCTGGTCACAAGTGGAATTGATGAGAATGCCCTTGAGGACAGTTAGGACATGAGGCGCTGAGTGTGAGCTAAGAAGTGACTTGAGAGAGCGCTGAGATACTGGAGTTAAACATCTCATCCCCCAAAAACCTGCTCAGTTGTTTTCTGATTTTGCTAGGTAACCTTCTGCCTGAGAGTTCCTGAAACATCTGAGGCCATGCTCCTTTGCTTGCTCAATAGGTGATCTTACCTGAGTATTTTTGTGCCCTTGTATCTGTGCCCAAGCTACAGAAAGGAGCTGAGTGGTTCTTTTTTTTGTTGTTTACTTTAATGTGATTTGTCCTCAAAGCCACAACACACTATGCACAAAAGGGATTCATGGCTCCTGTTTTTCAGGGATGTGATGATAGTGCAGCTTCTTGTATTCAATCACTTACAATTCAGTTGGTGCTATGAAAAATCTGCAGTGAATCAGGTGAGTGCCTACAGTCTTGAATATCTTACTGGAGAGGACAGTAAAATATGTACAGCAGAAGTTCAAGTTAATAAAACCAGATATTGAATTGTATTCAAGACAGAGATAAGGTTTATTAGCTTGGCTATAATATTGTGCAATGGTTTTTCTGACATGGAATTAGTTCACACTGGGAAAATCTAAGTTCTTACAGGCATTGTGCAGGTCTGTGTGACTGTGCTTGTGTCTGGCCTCATCTTCAAGAAGCTCCAGTAAGGATTTGGGTGAAAAATGCAGATGAAAGCCTACAGAAATGTTTAAGTGGATGCTATTGGACAGATGTTCTTGCTGTCAAACAAAGAGAAGCCTAATGATCCAGACCAAAGCTGGATCTCTAGATCCTCCACTGCAGCTGTGTATTGCCATTTGGAAAGCGCACCTGTGTTATGTCCCTGAGTGCAAACCTGTCTGTCCTCCAAACCACTTGTCTATTGTATTGAACTACTCGTACCTGGTAGTTTTAGCTCTTGTATTGAACTACTTGTACCTGGTGCTTCTGATCAAGATAATGGTACTTTTGAATACAATGAACTGAAACTTTGTGGTTATACTAGTCTATACCCATGCTAGGTGTTTTTTGCTTTGGTTTAAATAGCCAAGTTTCCCATGACTCAGTCTATTCAAGCTTTGGCAGTCCCAGGGTGAATGAGCATGCATGCACATTCACATGCTTTCTTTGAGATATTATTAACAAGAATGTAGAGGATTTATTGTAGCTTTCCTGCTTGATTGGTAAACAAGTTTATTCTGGCTATACATTTGGATCCCATCCAACTTTTTTGTTTACAGAAATGATCTCCCGGTTTCCACTTAGGCAGTCATTTAACATTACTTTCCTTCACCTATTGTTATCTGTCATTTTATAAAAATTACTGGTTTTATTTCCTAAAATAAAACACGCTGCTTTATACCCATTCTATGGAATCAAGTGAGAGTCATAAAACCTTGGAGCAGGTGCTGAAATTGCTGGTCAATTCATTGGGGCTGAACATGTACACACGCACAGACACCCTCCCTCAGCCCTTCTTGTGACAGGCCTGGCCCAGAAAGTGCTTGGAACCACAACTTTAGAATTCTTTGCAAAACCTTACCATCCCCTTCATAAAGCTCCTCTGGTAGCACTGAGCCAAGGTCAGCATGAAGAAAACCTGGTGCCTGTCCACTGGTAGAGTATAGGAACCAGATGAACTTGCATGTGCTGAGATACTGCAGAAAAACTGTGGTGTAATATCCAGTTTGCTGACATGGCCAGCTATTTCTTAGCTCTTCCCCAGACTAGGCTCACAGATTTTTCTCTATGGAGAATGAGGACACAAGGATAGTGAATGAAAAATGTCTGGGTTTCATCACAGACATAGGCCATGACTCTGGAATGCATGCTTTTGTTTGGAACATGCAGAAGTGTTCCTTGCTTCCAACATTACTACTGCTCTGTGTTGCCTGCTACAACATCTACCAAAAACTTGCCTGGATTTTTAAAGTAATTGTCCAAGAAAAGGCCAATACTTTGCTCTCATATTATGACCTTGCCTCAGAGAAAAAACGTGACATTCAGAAATATGGATAGAGACGGGTCACTAGATAACAATACCTCAGGGCTTGTCTCTGTATTTTAAGCTCATTTTTCTCAGGGAGTTCTCTGACAATTAAGCAATGGTTGAGGAACTTAAACTTTAGCCTGAAATATTGAGGGAGGTAATAGGGCACCTATTCACTCTTAGTTAGTCCCAAAGAGCAGCCTCCCTCTTGGTACCCTGGGATAACTGTGAGTACAGCAGAGACCAGGGCATTAGAGACATCACTTCACCTCAGGGCAATTTAGCTTGATTGTAACAAAAGCAATGTGATTATCTTAGAGCTGGGCTGCTACATACACAGGGAAGAACTAGATGTATTTTAAAATTAAACAGTACAATGTTAAAGAAAAACATATGACATTAAAAAATTTACTTTTAAATAAATTCAGTTTTTCCATCCTCAAAAGTTTATTAAAGAAAATTGAATTGTGCTGGAGCCTGTATCTGGTCATCCTGCAGTAAATCCAGTGTTAGCAACACAGACTGAACCCAATCATCAGGTTGATTTTTTTCTCATTGTCTTTCTATACCAGGCAATCATGTTCTATGTGACATTTAACACACAGATCAAGCATCACTTTAAAACTGCCCACATGACTGTTTACTTCTTTGTTCTGGAAAGAGGCTCTCCTGGAGCATCGCTGCTCAGCAGCAGATACCACCTTCTAATTTCCAGTTTCCAGTGCTGAGGAGTTTAGGTGCCTTTGTTCTTGAACCAACTATAGTCTCTTTGCTTATGGTAGCCACCTATCCCCTTCATGATCTACTGGCCTCCACAGAGACACATCATTCCTCCTGCTGCCCTTCTCTGCACCTGTTTGAGTTGGTTTCTTCTACAAAAACTATAAAAGATCCAAACTGTGCAGGGTTCCCTTGGGTTTGTGTGACCAAGTTTTGGTGGCAAGGAGCTCCAGGAGGGCCTTCTGTGAGAAGCTGCCAGAAGCTTCCCCTGTGTGTGACAGAGCCAATGCCAGCTGGCTGCAGGTTAGACTCAGTGCTGGCCACAGCTGAGCCCATCAGGGATGCAGGTAGAGCCTCTGGAACAACAGATTGGAAAAGGGTGGGGAGAGAAGGAAAGAGAACAGCTGTGGAAACAGCAGCCAAAGTGAGAACATGTGAGAGAAACAAATCTGCAGCCTCCAAGATCAAGGGAGAGGGAGGGGGAGGAGTTGCTCCAGGTGCCAAAGCAGGTTCCCCTGCAACACATGGAGGTCCATGGTGGAGCTGATATCTGATTTCTGCCCCCAGAGAATCCCATGCCAGAGACATGGTGCCTGGAGGAGTCTGTGAGCCTGTGGGGAGCCTGTGCTGGAGTAGGCTTCTGGCAGGGCTTGTAGATCTGTGGAGAGAGGATCCCACACTGGAACAGGGTTTTTGGTAGGACTTGTGACCCCATGGGGGACCCACTGGAGCAGCCTGTTCCTGAAGGGAAGCTTTTACACCTGTAAGGGATCCCACATAAGAGCAGTATTTGAAGAACTAAAGCCTGTGGGAGGCACTCAGATTGGAGCAGTTCATGGAGGACTGTCTGCCATGGGAGGGACCCCATGCTGGAGCAGGGAAAGAGCATGAGAAGTTCTTCTGCTGAGAAGGAAGGAATAACAGAGACAATTTGTGGTGAACTGACCACAGCCCCCATTTCCTGTCCCCCTGCATCACTGTGGGGGAAGCAGGTAGAGAATTCAGGAGTAAAGTTAAGCCCGAAAAGAAAGGAGGGGTAGGGAAAAGGTGTTTTTAAAATGTTTTATTTCTTATTATTCACTCTGATTTGATTGGCAATAAGTTATTTTTCCCCAAGTCAAGACTGTTTTCCTGTCACAGTAATTGCTGAGAGATATCTCTCTCTCCTTATCTACACCCACGAGCCTTGAGTAGTGTTTCTTCTCCCCTGTCCAGCTTCAGAGGGGAGTGATAGAGGGGCTTTTGTGGGTACCTGGTGTCCAGCCAGGGTCAGCTCACCTCCAGATTATCATTGTACTTATATTCAGACATTGGTAGCTGGTGCCAGAGACTAGGGAATAGCAATTTGCTATCTAATATAACTTTTATTCAGACTATTTATAGCAATCACATTTATGTCTTAGTATTATTCTGAAGTGAAAATGCTCAGTGTCAGATTTGACTGTACTGTATTTACTGCAGAAGAAATAAATAACTCAGTTGGTATTTCTAAAAATATAATTAGTTGATGAGTCAGAGAAGAATTTCATTTTCATAAATGTTAAGGCTGGAAGACTCAGTGTGTCTGACCTGTGACTCTTTCATGTCTTAGGAGGCTGCCTGGTAATGCCTGCGTCAATTTGTAATTAAGATGTAGGATTCTTCAGAGGAGACTGAATAAAGGGCCCAAACCACATTCTTGAGATGTCCTGAATGTTATTTCACGCAACAAACAAAAGGTACACCCCACAGACAAGCCTGAGTATGGTGATTCATCATTTTAATTAAAAAAATTAAGACCATTAACATTTACTATTTTCTGATAGCTCAGTGCAACTTTTTAGAACCGTTCATAACCGTGAACCACTATTTCTGTGTGTTTGTATGTGTATATATATATATTTATACATATAAGGCAATGAAACATACTTCTATTTATGGGAAGCTAAGCCTTACCAAGAACCTATGTCAGCCATGGGAGATGTGTAAATAGAAATTGAAGCAGCTGGGATAAAATGAAAAACATAAACTAATCAATCTCTAGACTGCAATAAAAGCTACCAGGAAAGAAGAAAATGAAAACCAAAAATTACCAACACATAGAGCAAAAGATCAATATTTTATTGACTGACAACAGACTGCTATGTACTCATTGGTCAGTCATTATCCATATTGATTTTATGCCACTGCACTTCAGCCCTGGCTTAGCCATGAGCACATATTTTCTTTTTTTTCTCACTTTTCTACCTAAATTAGTGGCTGTCTTCAATGTGAATAAAGGCCACTTAAGTCAGCCAAATAACTCTATTCACTCAAGGTGAGCATCTAAAGTAGAATGACTTAAAGCATGTGAGATGAGGACTCAAACTCTGCTGCACAGTGCAGAACCTGCCATTCCTAACATCACTGCTCCATCCACAATGACCCAGTATGTGAACCAGGCGACTGTCACCTACACTATGAAAGAAGGAAGAAGATAGATGTTTGTAACTCAGCTCTAGATGATCTTTAATGTGGACATTTGAGTGCTGGGGCTCAGCAAGCAGATGTAAAGCCTGGCTACCTAGAAACTAAGGCCCTGTACTGCAAGCTGTCTGGCTTGCAATGACAATTGATAATTCTTGACATACTGTAAAAAGTAAAATCCACACATGTGGTTCATGGTGAAATGAATCAGGAATTGGTTCTGGAGAGCTTATAGGCTGTTGTCCACATGCAGGACTTTACAAGCAGAGGAATGAACTGTGACTCAAAGACCAAGAAGGCAAGGTCCTTAACAGGGCTTCATTTGCTGGCAAAGTGGTTTTGAATGAAGGGACCAGTATGAGTTGGCTCTTGTGTCAACTAATTAAAAAATGTATTTTAGGCCTGTAGTTGGAGGTGTAGCAAAGACAGTGGAAAAAGAGTTTTAAGGCATATTAGTTATGTGAAAATGTACCTCAGCACTATTCAGTCTTGGGCAATCCTCACCTCTTGCAGTAGCAAAAAATATGCCTTTATTTATGTTCTGGAGCAGCTAAGCCTAAAAAATTAAATACAGTTACCCAATTTTGGGAAGGACCTATTCTTTAGTGTTTTGGGTGACTTCTTTGGGTAGCAATCCCAGTAAGGGAAGTGATCTTTTTTCTATTGAATTGGCTCTTGGAATGGGCCTCTTTGACTTTGCAGTCCTCAGCGTGTAAGCATCTCCTACTCACAATTTCTGCCTGCTTTGTCAGCGTCTTTTTTTCCCAAAGTATGGAAGAATATAATATTTACAAGATGTTCTCTTCAATGTTATCATCCAATAGAAAAACACTTGTGCCCAGCTTTCCATGCCAATATCTGCATCTGTGAATCAGTGCTAATACCTCATCATTATTCATATGCCAAACAGACTTTTCACAATCCTCCTTGGTTCAGAGATGATAAAAGATAAATTTTTAAGCTTCTAACAGCAGAGTGCAGTGTGTTACAAGGAAAGCATACTGGAGTTAGGCTTAAAATACATGCAAATCTTTTCTGCATTGTTTTATTAACCAGTATGGAGTGGTTGTTTGTTTATAAGCGGTTGAGAACTGTGACAGAGCTAAACTGCTGTTGGAAAGTTACTTGAATGACTAAATAACTGTTGTACCTTTTTTCTGGTTTTATTACAGCAGACCAGTGATGTACATTGTGAGAATCATGCAGCTGTACAGCTTTCCACAGAACTATGAAGCAGAGCCACATTTGTGGCAAAGGATGTCATCCTGCTGAGTGAGGAATTCCTGGCCCACCAGGGAGACAGAGCATCTCGCACAGTTAAAGCATTCCCCGTGCCACTGGCGCTCCTCAAATGAGATGTATTTGGCACCTCCAAGAGCTGAAAGAGAATATGAAAAAAAAGATCTGAATCCAGTATTTCTGGACATGGTTCAGTAATGCAACAGATGACTTTCTGATGTGTGATCAAGTTGTCATTCATCTAGCGAATGGAAAAATGAACAAAAATCCATAGCGTGAAATATTCTTTATTGGTTGAATTGAAAAATAAGCTCAAAATTTAAACACTGGGAAATATTTCAGCAAAGCCACAAGTTGCTTGCATATCCCATTATGAGATCTGAACACAATAGGTTTATCAGAACATCCATTCAGGTTTGCTGATCTTCCCAATAAACTCTCATGAAATTTATTTGCAATGTGTTGAAACATATACTTTCTATACAACTGAATGAAATTTAATAATTAAGTTTCTTCAAGATGGATTCTTTTGGAAATTACCAGACAATGGTATTCCTAGCAGGATTATCTGAAATAAAATCTTGAGGATTGGGGGAATTGGAATAATTATGATTTTGTTGTTGTTATTGTTATTGTTTTGTAGTTTGATTTTTTTTTTTAAATCATACACATGTGATTAGGTATTCATCAATTTCTTTGTCCAATGACATGCAGCATGCACCGGTGAGAATTAGCAGTACTTTTGACTCCACATAAAATAGGATTAAAATGCAGAACACCAGCAAATGCTCTCAGAAGACTTCAGCTATCATAGACCAGTGACATACATACCTAATTATAAATCATATATAAGTATACAAGGATGCATAAAATAGAGCCTTGCTGCATTTGGCAAGCTTTCTAATTTGACAGATGTGCCTTACCAGCAGGCAGTCGATCTGTGTTCAGTTTGATCACATTTGCATTTAGAAACAAAACTGAAAAATCACAATGGGGCTTGTGTGTACCAGGAAGAGCAAAAAATGCACCTTTTAAATATCCCTAAGGAGGAATTTTTCTACAGGAAATAGCACCTCAAACAATGGAGGAATTCCTTTGGGCGCATAAAACAACTCCTCATCAGTTAGGGAACATGTGTGATCAGTACATGCTAGCAAGACACAGGACATGCGCACAGAGAGAGTTTCTCTCATAGTTAAAACCCCTTCAGTCTTTCATTATGATGGGAGTATTTTTTTTTTCTTCTAAAGTGAAAGTCTTCTTTGAGAGCAGACTGATAATTCATTTCAGTGTGGTCCCCTCTAGAAGATGAGACTCACCTGTAATAGGTTTCTTGCAAGCAGCGCACTTTTTGGCACAAAATTTGCTGAAACAGTCGACACAGTAGGAGTACTCATCTTTGGAAATGAATCTTTGTCCAGACAGCTGAGTTTTACAAACAGCACACACAAAGCATTCTTTATGCCAAGGCTGGTCATGGTAGGTCACTCCACCAGAAGTTATAACCTAGTGGACAGAGCAAAGAAACAAAGGTGTGAATCATGAAGGATTGTCCAACCCTTCCTGAGTACTTCCACTTGTTTCTTCTCTTCCAATATGCACAAGAGAAGAGAGGGTGGTCACATCCACTTTTTTTTCATCTGGATTATCTGTTTTACTGATCTGCAGTTGAACTCCACATGCTACTGGTTTGTTATTCTCAATTTTCTATTTCTACCTGTAATTTGTAATACATCCATTATCTTTAAATGAAATTTTGCTATTATACTTTAGATAAGTGTTTAGCATCAGGCATGTTCTCAGAAGAGAAATTCTCGTTGATAGGCAATGGGTGAGAGAACTGATGCTGAGATAAGAGTTGTTGGTATTAACTATTTTGCTGTTTCTTAACTGCAACAGTATTTTAAATAGGAAGAAACTAAAGAAACAGAAGTAAAACAGAAAAGAGATCTACATGGTCAGAAGGAGAAAAAAAATAATGTTTATCACTGTCAACTTCTCTTTGCCAGCAATACAGTCATAGCTCTGCACTGGTTATTTCTGAAGACGGGAAATTTCCAGTTGTTCTATGGCTCCCATATGTGTGGTAAAGAGCTGTTTTCATAGAATTTGTGAGAGACTGTACAGAGAAATTTCTATAAAGATAAAGATGAGTTGTAAGATAGTGTTTCTGTTATCAAGACACATGCATGACAGGGAATGAATGAATAAATGAATGAATGAATGAATACTGTGGGAACAAGAGGAGAAAAGGTTGAAGAAACATAAGTAAAAATAGTGATATCATGAAATTTCCTTGGTGAATACAGTTTCAGGAAAATAAAGAATAATATTGGGTCATTTCAAGCAATAAAGAGATTTAAATAGATTCTGATCCCTTTAACATTCTAGTTTTGGGCTGCTTTGTGGTTAGTTTGCTTTTTCATTAAAATCTAAAAGTTACTGATGAAAATTCAAGATTTGGTTTGGCAATTTAATCACTTAGGGCTCAATTCTCATGTATGGGAATTGATGCAAGTTTCATAAATAAAATAATTTTAGCTATTATATAGTGGGACTATTTGCATTCCTAGAATTTTTAAGAAGCAAATTCTGATTACTTCATAGTAGGAGGTGCTAACATCAATGCCTGTAATAAACATTGAGCATAATTACTACAATTGCTATGTGTTCATTTAATGTAAATTAAAGGCTAGATGTAGAGACATGGGAATATATAAAAAGTACTTTCTAAAGCTTGACTACTGAAAAAAAGTAGGCAGCAGATTTTCCTGAAATTAAAAGCTTTCGTTAGAGGTAGAGGTTTACAGGTAATCATTACATAACTACAGGAAATTATAAGTTATTTGATGAAGAAAAAAAAATGCTTCCAGAATGAGGCAGGTACTAAAGAATAAGCAAAATTCTGCCATAAAAAGCAGCTTAAAACATTTCCCTACAGAAAAGTATCACACTAGAATAGTATGATGCTTTGAGTGTTTTCATCAACAAGAGACAATCTTAAAATACGAGAAATTGATGGAGAGAAGAATTGATTTATCTGTACTTGTGGGAAAAAAGAAATCAAGTTTTCTGGTACCCACAAAGGTATCATCATGTATTGCATCAGTTGGACACCTGACTAGTGTTATCACAATTGAATGTTACTTGATCTGCTAATTACCTGATACATTTCAAGAAAAAATAGCCAAGATTGTGGATTATTTGCTCAATTTAGGTGGCTAATAATGCATGTGATTACATCTGAAAAATGATGGAAAGAGAGGCATGTTTACCAAGGCAAAATCAGAGATTTTTCAGGAAAGAAGGGTTTTATTAAGCTTTCCATATAACCTTTGCTAAAAATCACAATCAATAACTAAAGAAGCCCAGAGCATTTGCTTGGGCAAATAAGTTTATTTCAGATATAATCAGTCTTAGATTAACAAGAGTGGACAGCAGACACTGTCACAGTTGGCTTTCAGTGTCTAATGTCAATGGGAAGGCTCTGATTTTACTTAGTGCACCACACATTTCACATGATCCAGCCCTTTCTCCCACGAGCAATATTGTCTCATTAGGGCATTTCTTGCGTTGTATGTTTAATTACCTTTTTGCAAGCATAGCAATGGTGAGCAAATTGTTTCTCAAAGCAGGGCACACAGTAATTCTCATTGTCTTTGGTGATTAATGGTTTTGTTCCCAATGGCTGCCGACAATACTGGCAAACAAAACAGGATTCATGCCAGGAACTTCCCTTAAATTCCATTTTACGTGAACCTGAAAAAAAACAAAGTGAACCAGATATAGCCAAAGTCCTCTCAGATATAGCCTTGTAATATAAGTTTTAAAACCGGGGAATGCTTGTTTCGAACCTTCTACCTCAGCATCGGGTTACGGAAGAAAACAGTTATCCTCAATTTAACAGAGCTTCTAAGAATGCGCTTGAAATTTCAAGAACATATTCAGTGCTATATAATAATCTGGCAAAACGTGCTGAATTGCTTAAGCTGTGGTTTTTAGAGTCTGCTATTACATGAATCTTTCGGGGTTTCTCCTTTGTGATTATGCTTGAATTGCTCAGTTTCTCTCAAACCAGCCAACTCAGTGATAATGTTCAGGTACATAGCACTTTTATAAATTAGAGAATAATTTGTTGGGTGTTGTCTGATGCTAACCTGTAGGTAGCATCAGACTGCACAGAGGTGCAAGGTGCTTTACCATCCTTTCCACATGAAGAGGTTTGCTGCTATAGCTGATTAATCCCACTGTACCTGTTGCCTGAACTGGGGGGGCAGTGGAGAAATTACTGGTTGTATTTAGACACAAAAGGTTTGCAGCTTCATCCCAGTGATCAGAAGGCAGATTTCACTGTCTTTCAAAACTATGGCTTTTCAGCACATAGCTAGCAAGAAGATGAGAAGGAAGTTAATGATGTAGAGACTGGCTGGCATTCCCTTGCCACTGTTGCACTGTTTCTCACACCTTCAGGCACTTGCTGCAAGGATTTAGACTCTGTGGCAAAACAAGCCGCATGGATAAACACCAGAAGATAATAATGCAAACCTGAGTGTGTTCTGGTACTTTTTTGATCACATCTAGTGAGATGTGCCTATTTGACAGCATTTTTGCAAACTATATACAATTTAAGGAGTTTATAATCCTTAAAATGAACACAACCATCTTGTTACAATATTTGTTTCCACTAATGCAAATTTTCCTTGTAATGGAAAGGAAACAAACTGTAAAAATACAAACGAATGTTACAGGTTGAATGCAACATGAGCAATCTAGTATCACTAGTAAGACTATAATTTCGCACAGCCTGGATCTTACTGTTTGGCATTAAGATATACTGAAAAATAAAATTCCAATGTCACTGCTAAATTTACTGATGTTCTCTGTTCCAAATGTTAGGGACACACTTTCCTAAGCAAGCAGCTTCTTTTGCAACAAATAGTGCTTCTCTAAGATGCCCGTGAAGAGGCAGCTTTTGGGTAGTCACCCGCTGTATGAGCTTTACTGATGTGGTAGCAATGAAGAGTCTAGAGCGTGTTCTGAACAGACACAATCAAAAGCTGAGAAGCAGTTTAGTGGAAAGTGCAGAATTTTCAAGGTTGCTAATGGCAGGAAGCAAGTCTACTGTAAACATGGACAATATTGTAAAATGGACTTGTAATCATTTTAGTAAAAATGCTGCTAATTATTTGAAGGCAAATTGTAATGTTTTGACAATTTAAACAAAAAATATTTCTGAGTGAAAGCACTAGCAAAAAAAACACAAGTACAAGGCCTGGTCAATGTGGAAAACATGCAGATTTGTCTAATATGGCAGTCCTGCTCACAATAGCTCAGTTTGTCTACCTGTGCTCACAGCAGGACATGCTTCCTAAGAACTGCAGCAGAATCAAGGACATCACACGAACACATTTTACCCTGCATTGAACTCTTAATATTTTTGTAAGGATTCATAGGACCTGTCAGTGATAGATCAGAAGTGTTTACCTGCCTTCTCCCCACTGCTGGGATAGTGCTACACACAAAGGTAGAGTAGTCACCTCAAAGCTGTTCTGGAAGTCAAGGACCTTGTAGCTTGGTTATTCCAGGAGGCAGTTATTATTAAAAACATGCTTCCATTTCTCAGCAAAGGGCCCCCTGTTGTCTTACCAGGCATAATGGTCTTCTGGCAGTGAAAACACTTGGATGAATACTCATCAGAGTAGCACTCGGTGCACAGCAAGACCTCGTCCTTGGCAGCAAATGGTTTCTCCACAAGGGAGCGACTGCACTTGGCACACCTGAAGCACCCTTCATGCCAGTGGCGGCCTTTGTAGGCCAGATCCTTGGAGAAAGTAAGTTCATGTTAATGAAAACATTTATTTACAGTGGTTTTATCCTTCACTTCCTTCCAGAACTAAAATAAAAACCAAAGAGCACTGTGGTTGTGGATGCAGCCAGAAGTGTGCTCAGGAAAGGTGTAGGTACTCAATGTCACACTGTTGTGTAGATCTCTTGCAGAGGCCGTTACAAGCTGCTTTGGCAGAATGTCCTGCCTTATTATAACCTAGAGGTACATTTTTATTGGAAGAATTATGTTGTATATTACAGTTGTCTTTCAAGGGGAAACAACTGATCAACATTTTTAATGTGCACGAACCACTGGAGAGGAAGCCCAGATTCTAAAGAATTCGAAATGAACCTTATGTATTTTCAATGTTACTACTTCTTCCAGCTGATATGGCATAATGCTAAATTATGTCAAAGAGCCAGCAATTAAAATCTCATTGAGAAAAAAATTATTATTAGTAAGATTAAAAATAAATCATTGCTTTTGTTTACATCTGATATAAATCCCCCTGAAAACTTGGCAGAAAAAATGTTTATTTAAGACTCAGTGGGCTTAAGGGATGAAAGAGCTAACATGTATGAGAGTACATGTGTGAGATCCTAACTAAGAATTCAAAATAAAAGACCAAGCAGCAGATTTAATTTTTCCACAGTTAGAGAAGCAAGGGAAAAATGCATCTCCAAAAAACCCTTCCAGCTTAAAAAATAAAATCTTCCAGGGCACTTTTGTAAGTAAGAAACACAAAAAGGGCACAAATCCAATCTCATTGCTCTCCTTTGTAATTTCCCTGCCTTTTAAAGAGCTAAAACTGAAAGAAACACCATGCTTCATTTCAGGAGGTGCTGAGCACTTACTGCTTTCGTTTGCTTTACTTAGAACTCTGAACCTTGCAGGAACTCAGCTGTCAGCCCAGAGCAGCCCGAGGCAAAGACTGGATGAGGAGGAGAGGAAGAAAACCAAGCTCTAGCTCCTCAGCAGAGGTGAGACAATCAGCTTTTCTAGATGTCTCTAGCCAGGTGCACTCCTTTTTTACTCCGGCTGCTTTTTACTCCCATTTTTTCCTATTTTTCAGTCCAAAGACATGGCTTTTTGTTTATGATCTCCAACAACAGAAATCCTGTCACTTATTTAATTTTTGATTTTAAAGGTAAAATTAAGTGAACTCAAGGCATGTCTTCGCCTGGTGAGTCTGACTAGTGCGACGTGTTCAATGTCGCCTTGGGTAAAATGCTAGTGAGAGTTTGAGCGTCTTCATCCACATCAGCATTTTCCTTGGATGATTTCTGTACTCAGACAATGTGCTTTGACGTGCTTGGGCTAGGAAAGCCTTCCAATAGGTTTATTTTAATAACTTTCTGTCCTTTTATTTCTAAGGAACATAGATGAGGAGAGCATGGGGAAAAGGTGACCAGTGCACACTGAACTTGACAAAATAAATGCTTTTTGATAGGTTTCATTTAACCTTAAAATTCAAAGTCAAGTATACGTGCTCCAAATTGAAATATGGGGTACTGGAAACCCTGTCAAAGACCACAGAGGAACTTGAATTATTAATTAATATGGTAAAAAATGGGGAGGTGAAAGGAAAGACAAGGTCAGAAACACTGCCACTAATATGTCATCTGTGAGATGAGCAAGGTAAGCATGGAATTAAGCAGAAATTAAAAGATACTTAATTTCTAAAAGAGAGAGAGAGAGAATATGAAAATTGTAAACATGTTGTCTTCTCAGCTTGGCATCTGCTTGTCAACACCTACAATAAAAGTAATTTATTCAATGCTTAAAATATTTTTTTCAATGAACTTCTCTCAGAATTTCCAAGGTGTCAATCAATCTGATATACTGAATTACACCACCCATCCTATCACCCCTCCAGCACAGTGCAGCCTCTGCAGCTAGTGACTGGAGATGAAGGATGGAGCCTGGCTGAGCTCCACACATGCACCACAGCCTTGCTGTGTGCTTGGGCTATGTGCATGTACAGATTTCCTCATCTTTGATCCCAGAGCTCTCCTACTCAGGGTCCATAGCACTGCTTCACTCTGCTGTGTGTGGCTGTACAACAGCTATGCTTAGGTCTCTTCAGTGATACAGGGGTGGATATCAAATCTGCCATTAAAGAAATTGCATTTGCGCATAATTTAACAAGGAACAAAAAGTGCAAGCTAAATCTTTACCTTGGAGCTGCACTCGATGGGTTGCTTGCACTCTTCACAGGGGTTGGCATACAGGCTGTCATAACATGGAACACAGTAAGCATTTTCTTCTCTTAGAGCATATTTCCTGCCACGGAGAGACTGCAGGCAGAAATGGCAGTCTGTGTGGCTGCTGTTCATCCTGCTGGGACTCTCCACGTGCTCTGCAAAAGATGGAAAAATCGTGGAATTCAGTGCATCACCATTTGATTGCTCAAATACTGAGTAATGCTGCATTACCTGTGAAAGTTAGACAGGCATTTACTGGTCATTTACAGTGCCCTGGATTTCTTAATGCTGGGTTTTTCTACAATAAAATGGTAGCCTTTAACAACATATACTGCGAATTGTATTACCTACATGATGGGGAGCAAGAGAGGGCTGCTTCAGGTTATTCTAACTCTATTTCAGGTCAGACACCTGAAAATGAAGTCATCTTCACATTCTCTACATACAACTACTGGCATTATAAGTATTATGTACTGGATTCTGAGATATAGTTCATCCAGAAATCAGGTAATGGAGATAGAAGCAATAATTCAGAAATGAAACCAACTGCAGAGTTGAAAGGCCAAAGAGAAGAGGCAGGCACTTAGTAGTGTGTTCCTGACTTTCTCTTGATATTCCTGTCTTTCTGCTCATTTCTTTCTTTTCAAAATACCCTCACATCTACCTGACCCAACAGAAAGGCAGACAAGGGACTCCAGGATGTATGACTGTTTTTTGATTATCTCAACTGTGCTGCTAATATTTTGTGGCATTGTAAGGTCACACAAATACCCCTGGAGAGCAAAAGAGTAAAATATAAAGAAAAATAAACTAAATCATAAGTCAAACAAAATCAGAATGCAAAGTTTCCCTCGTTGTTATTGGAAAAGATTGTTTTTTCTTACATATTTCTTTATTGCCAGATTCCATGTTGGCAGTACCAAAATAATGTGATACAGTTTATATTTCTGTGCCAGACAAGTGCAGGAAATACCACAAATCTATTGAGAGTCAGTCGTATGAATTTCCCATCCTTCAGTTCTTCAGGCTAAAGAGGCTTGGACAAGCATCCAAACCTCAGCTCCTTATAGATCTGCAATAGAGAATGTTTTCAGGATTGTGGAGATGAAGACTTATTTTAGTCTTCTTATTGCTCCTTGGATCATCATCACTTTGCTAAAACTGGGTCTTGATTCTTGGAAATGAAGGAAGAAGAAACCAGAAAGTTCACAGTGAAGCAACCCCAAAAACATCTGCTGGGCTCATTGGATTTCACTCTTCATTAAACTCAATGGGTGTAGCTGCAGCCTGCACCATTAATCATGAATTTTAGAGGAGTCGAAAACAACTGGGGAAGGTCTCCTAAAATATTTACATGTCAGTGACTTTGAGAAGCTGAAACTTTTGCACTTTGAATAACAGGGCAAATTAGTTTCTCTTAACCAGATGCAGAGTCTGAGAATAAGGAAGAACATACAGAAGACAAGATTTGAGGGAGTTCTTGTCCTTGACAAAGCCGACATTTAGTCCACTTAGACTTACACCCTCATACTTTGTTTTCATACACTCACTGACTGTCTTATACCCATGGTTCAGTTTTAAAAAGACATAAAAGCTTTCTCTGGGTTTCTGCTTTGGTAAGCTCTAAACCAAAATGATTGTTTGAGCTGTGAGAAAAAAACAAATATTGCAGGTTTCCACTTGCACCAATGCATAAGATCAGGCATTTATTAATCTGTTCTGGGAGGTGTAGTAGAAAAACAGTGGATAGGGGTCAGGGAGAGAGGCTGTCATACTTATTTCAGACCAAAAGTAATTACTTCATTGGAAAACTTGTTGCTCCTATAAATTGAAAATCTTTAGCATTGAATTGATATACAGTATTTCTTACTGCCCTTAATATTTGTGTCAGTCAAGACAGAGTGTAGTAAGGAAATAAAATAATCTGGAACTCAGATCAGTGGGAAACATGCTTTCTTAAAAATATTTCTGATGAGTTTTATGTGACATCCTTGGAAAAATAATGTAGCAGGGCTTGAATCAGGACTTCCATTTCCTTAAAATCAAGCAGAGATTTGAATGTGTAACAAATAAACCCATTTATATGAGAAAATTACACCTATCAGCTTGTACATTGAAAGAACATGACCTATAAAAACCCAGGCAGAGCTCAGTGCATTTAATGCACAACCACAGTCATGGCCAAAGTCAAGGTTAAGTTTTACGCATTTTGTTCTGTATCGGAGAAGAAGTATTCACTGGTGTCTAAGGACACAATCAAGGAGTGTTTGTGGTTAACTGTGCTCCACAGTCAAGGTTGCAGGACAGGCTTGAAACCAGGTTTCAGGGGATTTTCATTTCTTTTTTTAGTGGGAATTAAAGTTATGAACTGCCTCAGAGGATAACCCTGAGTGAACCACCTTTCTGAACCCGTCCTTGCTGGATCAATACTCCTGCTTCCTGACAGAGTTTCACCTCAGCCTAAACGTGGCAACAGTAAAATCCAAACAGCCCGTTCATGAAAAGTTTTATTACTTATAATGCATTTTTGTTGCACAAAGCTCACCAACAAATAGTTTCCCGTATCTGTAGAAACATCTCTGTTTTTCTGTTCTAATGAATGTCAATCAGGTTTTTAAGTTATCAAAAACTCTGCATACCAAATAATTTTCTTTAAAAAGCGGCTCTCTTGATTATTGCTTTTTCCTCCCAGGAAGTCAGTCTGTTCCGAGAAGCCCAGGTTATGTGAACAACAAGACCCACTACTGCAATACTTCAGAATGACTGAATTTGTAATGTAATTTTCCTCCTAAACCTCTATATGGATATGGGAGCAAAGTGCTATTAATCCTGTTCTACAGATGAGAGTAGTTGCTTGAGAACTTTGGAAAAGTATCCCCAAGAACAGAGTCAAAGCCTCAAAGAGGCTGTCCTTGGGCTGCTCCTCCAATAAAATGCTCAAGTGTCCCAAGACCTTTCTTCAGAAAGTCTTCAGAGTTTGACCATGAATAATCAAAAAAGACCATGATTGGGAATGAAACAGCAATGGTATGCAATAGAATGACGATTTTTGCAAACCTTTTGGCAAAGGTATGGGTGACCTTGGAGCACTACTTTTACCATTTAAAAATGCAGCAAAAAAGGTGAATCTTCTCTCTCCCAGCACCACTTATCCTTTCTCCAATAAATAAGTAATGGTACGAATGCCACACAGTTAAGTAGAATGTTTTTCTTGTGCTTTGATCCTAATCTCTGGAGAAATATGTTTACTTTAAGTTTGCTGGAAGCTAGACTTTGTGTTTTGAAGGTCAGTTTAGAAATCTCTGGAGATCTGATGTTATTCACTCTCATGGAATGAAACGCTGACTCCAGCATTCCAGCTGCTAACTCAAGTCCTAGGCACAGAGAATGACTGCCATGTCCCCATTCCTTGGGAAAAAGATGATTTTACTATTTAAATTGGAACATTTTAAATTGGAAGCTAAATACTGTTGATTTTTATGTACCTGGTAGGCAGGGATACATGGTATCATTTTTAGTGTTAAGAATATTTCAAGGAGGTGAAGAGATATGTTGCCAAGGACATGAAGATGTTGTAACTGGAGTCCCTGGGGTCAGATCTGAGAATACAGCAGTTTCATGGACTGAATGTTAAAAGAAATGAACAAAAAAACAGATCTGGCTAGAGCCTGCTATTAAAGCAGAGCAAGATAGAATTTAGCTACAACAAATTAGGACAGGGACTTTCTGGAGAGTCAAATGATTTCCAATAAAATGCAGAGCACTAGAAGACTTCCAGTGAAGGAAGCTGTAAGAACATGGTTGTGAGGTTGTGAATCTTGATAAATATGGAATCATCAAGAAAAGAATGCTTGTTTTCTCACTTGAGCTAAAAAGCAGAGCCAGAAGGTTAATATACCTCTGAATAATTTATCTTGATGTTTTCTATGAATATATGTTAATCTCCCTCACATCATCAAGAATAAAAAGCCCAGAAACATTCATGCTACTCAGAAAATAATTAGTATATACATATGGATGAAGATATGTACATACAGGTAAAAATGTTCTTTCACTTCATGGCAATTTTAATGGACTATTTCCCAATGTAAATATACTTGCCATTGAATTTCATCATCTTTTTCTTTAAGAAAATACAATTATTGGAATAAGGCTCCTTCTGAAGAGAGGCATAAAGAAAGAAAAAAGTCAAGGAAAAAAATCCTTTGAACAGCACTGAAGGATAAGAAAAACATTTTGAAATCTTATGAAGAGGACACTCCTGCAAGCTGCCCTAGGCACTTGTTTATTTTCAGGTAAGTGCATGTTTTTATCTTCTAAGGCAATTTGCCTTATTTACATTAATTTGCTGACTTCATTTTCCCTATTTCTATTTTTGTTTCATGCATTTACATACATTAAGGGTTCTGCAATATTTGCTTTTTTAAAAATGGCTAGAGAAGAAACAGGAACTAGGGGCATATATAACAGATCAAGTCAAACCAAGAACCTACAGGAAAGAAGACAGAGATATTAACTCTGAGCCATCTTATCTCTGTGGCACAGGACAGTAATACAGTGTCAAGTCCTGGAAGCATCCGAGTGAGTGCAGAGCTCTCTCTGATGAAATTCTCCTTTAAGCAGCCAGGACGGAGGCAGCTGGAACAATCCAACTATCCTGCTTCATGGTCCATGAGTGACACTGTTTTGGTGGGATGTCAAGGCAAAGCAGGCATTTTAGAGGTTGGTGTGGTTATTTGTACTGAACTGTGCTGTATTTACTCACCCCACGACTACAAGCAAAAAGGACAAGAGCTGTGGTTTAACTACGGATCAAGCATCTTGGGAATTTTTTATTTTTTTCCTTAATTGGTATTTCTGTCTGCTTTGTTTACACCATACAAATTCAAATGGTGTAGTCATCTAAATTCTTTTATTTTTTTTTCTGAAATAATTCTTACCCACATATTTTACAGGTTTTCACACAGTCTGTTAGAGCTAGAGTTTTCTCTTGCATCACTGTGGAGCTATAGAGTTCATTTCTTTCTGACTACTGTCAAATATATGGAAAAAAATGAAGTGATGAAATAATTCAGCTGCACACTGTTGTAACTTCTAATGAAAAATCCTGCCAGTGTTCTTAGTTGTACTTCCCATATTGAACCATTAAAAAAAGGTTTGAGGATTGCATCTGTTACAAAGGGCTCATCTGATAAAGAATACTCAAATTAACTGGTGAGTTAGAGTGGCACCCACAGCAAACTGGCAGATGACACCACAGTGGGAGGAGAGGCTGATACACCACATGGATGCTGTTAATCCAGAGGGATGTCCCCGTAACTGGAAAAGTGGGGTGTCAGGAGGCTCATGAGGTTCAGCAAGGGGAGTTGCAAAGTGATTCTGTGATGGACCACAGAAAATGTATCACTGTTGAATGGCAAAAGAGGGAGGATAAAAGTCTCCACAAACCATCAATATTCTTTTATTGACATTAGAACAGGAGTGGGGACATTCTCATAACAACAAAACAGGTCTCTTGTAGATGCCTGTTTTTTCCAAGTACCCTTCCTTGCCTTGACACTCACCTACAATCCATGATTAAGGAATCATGAATGATACTTCAAAAAGTGTTTAAATAAACAGAAAGTGGAAGTACCCTATTACACAAATAATAGACTCAGAATTTTAAGGGTTGGAAGGGACCTTAAGGATCATCTGTTCTGACTCCAGTGCCATGGGCAGGGGCACCTCCCACTAAACCAGGTTGCTCAATGCCCCATCCAATCTGGCTACAAAAAATTCCAGGGGTGGGGCATCCATAATTTCTCTGTGCAACCTGTTCCAGTGCCTCACCACCCTCACAGGGAAGAATTTCTTCCTAATGTCTATAACAAATCTCCCGTCTTTCAGTTTGTACCCATAACTCCTTGTCCTATCACTACAGTGCCTGGTGAAGAATCCCTCTCCAGCTTCCCACTAGGCCCCCTTCGGGTACCGGCAGGGAGCAGCATCAGTGGAGCACTTTGGCACTGTCTCTGCTAGAACAGCATCTGCACAAAATGCCTGCACAGCTGGGCAGAAGTGCCCCAAGGAAACAGCAGCATCTCAGCCATACACTGACATCATCGGGCAGGGACACACCTCCCTGGAAGTGACACAAGCCTGCCTTTGGGACTGATAGATTTCCTGGGGAAAACAGCAGTAATAAGGAATGATACCTGTGATCCCAGGGTGAGTGAAGCGCCCAGAGATCACCAAATTAAAGAGTCTTGCGACTAACAAGAAGTAATAGAACTTCCATAGGGAATGCTGATTCTGATAGTAATCTTTAAGGTCTTAATGAAAAAACATGTAATTTCTCATCTTTGCAGATCTTTTAGCTGCAGAGACTAGATTTCCCTACCCTTACATTTTATTTCAGGAATAGCAAGCTGGAAGAAGATTACTCTGTTGTGTGTGAAGGGGTGCATCACATGAATTACAATCCTTTTTTTTTAAAATAAAATAACTACAACTGACTATACAGCACAACTTGTTATAGACGGTTATTTAAGTGCCTGTGACCTATTTAGAACTGCTTTAAGAAATAAAATGAGCAAAAATATGAAGATCAGCAGCAGCAGCATTGTTATCAGCAAGCTAAAATTGGAAAGGATTTTCATTACACTATTAAAAAAAAGAAAAACTTGCTTCCCCCAAACCCAAACGTAAATCCCCCAAGTGATAATCAAGCATCTGCTGCAGTGGCTTTTCCTCTTATCTCCAGCTATGCTATGCCAACCTGACCTAATTTTCTGAGGAAGAATATAAACCGGGACACAGCACTCTTTTAATGAAAGGACACCTTATCAAAATGAACCAAATCTATAATTTTCTAGTCTCAACCTTGTTAAGAGATTGTGATGAGTTAGATGGTATTACAGCTTAGGAAAAGCAAAGGTACTGTCAGTAGTACTGGTATGTAAGATAACTACTTCAATTATCTTATCCGAGGTATTTTGATTTGTAAGCCAAATATTCCATAGGCCGGTTTGGCTCCTAGCAGTGCTGCATCAGGCTTGGCTGCCACCTTCTTATCAAGCTCATCTCTGAAAATAGAGATGATGTGGCTCTGCAGACAAGCCTCAGGCTGCTTATTACACCAACAGAAATCATTGTTTATAAAGCTACTGCAGTACAGTCTAAGAAATGCTGGCTACTGCAAATGTAGCGCAAATGTCTTCCCATTATACATGAGATATTTGGGGTGGCCACTGCTGTGTCACTCTCCAGTCCTTCCCAAGGGAGAACAGACTTCAAGATGGGCAGTTCCAAGAGCCAGGATCAAGTAATAATGGAATGGTTTGGGTTGGAAGGGACTTTAAAGACCACCTATTTCCAACCCACCTGCCATGGCCAGGGACTCCTCCCAGCTCCTCCTGACCAGTTTGCTCAGAGCCTCATCCAGCCTGGCCTCAAACGCTGTCAGGGATGGAACATCCACAGCTTCTGTGGGCAGCAAGGAGAGAAGGAGTAAGCAGAAACTTTGAAGAGACCTAGAAACAGCCTGATCTCCACCTATGGACTCTGGATTTTTGATGACAATTAACGCAATTTAGCATTAGTGATGCTCTGCAGTTGCACTGCTTTTTGAATACGGAGATATAATAATAACAGCAGAAACATATTAAAACACATATGCATATATTGCATCTGCTAGGTAGACACACCATGAAGCATCTAATCTGGTAAAGAAAATCTGGAAGAAGTGTCACTCTTTGTATTCTACCATTTTTACACTAATGAACTGGTTATATTCTATAACTGAGACAGATGGCAAGAAAGGTTTCTAGGAGAGCTCACAACAAACAACCAACATGAAAATATGCTGTGGGTAACAATTATTTGCCTTCCTTCTGCTTCCCTCTAAGAGTTACATGACCACCTGCTATGTCTTCTCTTAAAACTGATCACTTAGAACACTGGCATCTGTGTGCAAATTAATGTGAATAATTTATCTCAAGTAATGGATGTTGAATTAGGTGATTTAATATTTTCTGGATTAGGGTTTAATTCTGCAGTTTAGGGTTGGTGTGCTCTTGTCTATTGGGCAGTACTAAGCACAATTCAGTTATGAAATATCAACATCTGAACCAAAGTTGCAGTTACAAAATAGTACAATTCAGCTGTGCCTGCATATCACCAATCATGTGGAATTATAGCAGGGTGCCTTTTTGCTTTTATTTTTTCCTGCCATGGCTGCTTTAAACACACTGTGGACAGGAAAAACCTTATTAGTATATCTGTGTAGGTGCATCAAGAATAGGCTGCTGTCTTGGGCTGGGGAAAAAAAAAGATTAAATTTTCAGATATACACATTCTTTTACATCATGTCCTATATTCACTGTTGATAGCTGTCCAGCACATTTCAGTCTAGCACAGTCAAAGGATATATGGACTCATAATGTAAAAACAGTTTTAGAAGTACTCTCCCAAAAGGAATTTTGAAGGCAGTGAACATTTTTAGGAAAGACATTTTAGGAGTGGGGCCGGTAGAAAAAAGATCAGGGAGTGGAGGTCTTTGGCTTTGTTTGTCCTCTACCAGGGAGGAAAAATAACAGTGTCATTAGGACAAATATGGGAAAAAAAAAAAAGTTGGTGGTTTTCCTTTTTTTGCTCTTTCAGTATGTGGCTTTTTGCATCATCCATTAAACAGGCAAAAAAAGTTAAAGACCTCTGGAGTCTTGAGCAGTTGAGTAGATAATGTGCTCTCAAACAAGATAGGGGATAACATGGCATTGACTCAGTTTGAGCTTGAATCCTCACATCCGGCGGCAGCAAACAGGACCAATCCTTATAGAGATTGAGTCCTGGGGTCCTGACAGTGACATTTGCCACCTACTTGACACCTTTGTGACTGCTACATTACCTGATCTGCCCTTTTGGGAGATAAAATCTGCAGAACAATTATGTGACTGGGTATCCTAACGTTTCCCTTAGGCTTTAAAGTCTCTGCACCACACATAAACACTTTCTTTCTATTTAAAATAGTCTAAAAGTGGCTATGATTTAAAATTAGTAGACCATTAGTATTCTGTCTTTCTTTATTATGATGTGGGGTTACCGACCCTTCAGTAACTGCCCTGCTGGGATTTCTGTAATGTTCTGACATGTGAAAAAGTCTTTTTTGTTGTTTTGTTTTTGGTGCCATGACTTTCAGAGTGAATTTCTTTCTATGACTATAAATACACGCTATCTAAAAATTGGTTCCAGCGTAGGATTTACCTTATCTGATTGAAGGAAAATTAAGGGTAAAGTTTATCTGAACACCCAAGACAGTCAACATTTGCTTCAGACAAATAAAACCCATCACTAAATCTTAGAATGCTGGAGGAAATTTGATAAGAATGAAGAAATTCCTTTCTAACATTAAGGAACATTTTAAGAACACACAATTTAACTCAAGGATATTGTGGAACAGTGAGCCCACTGATACCAGTAGAGTCTGGTTGATGTGGACTTATTCTAGTGATGATGTGAAGAATGTTGCCCACAACCATCTCTGCAAACCTAAAATGGATTTGATCTGGTAGAGGATGGTGCTCAGAGACCATAATTCTGACCAGCTGAAGTGAAAAAGGTTGGTCTGAGGAGGGGGAGAGTGGAACGCAGCGGCAGAAACAGCACCAATGAACAAATAAAATCCAAAGCCTTTTTGCTAATTTGTGTAAAATTTATTAAAAGTTTTCAGTAAAAAGTCTAAGAAAGTGATCAAACAAATAAAGAATTCTGCTACTGTATTTTTAAAAAAATCCAACAAACCCAAATTGTTTGAGCTTTTAACTCGAAATGCTCTTCAATTTTCAAGCACCTATCTAAACAAAGATTGCCTGTTAGAAGACCAGCATGAAATAGTTTTTACTATAAACATTTTTTTCCCTTGCAAGTTATATTTTTGATCTCTAATTATGTCATAGTTCTGCATATTTGCATGGACTCTTCATCAGTACATAAATGAATCATGATGTGGCTGAATTTAAAACTTGAAGAGCTCACTTGAGAAAGACTGAGCTCGATAAGCATATTTAAACCCAATACTGCCTTTGATAAATAGAATTAAAACTTAAACCTCTCTGGTATTTTACAGCCTTCCTTTCAAAGGTTTCAGAACGCTTTTCTAACAACAGTAATAAGGTAATCCTAAAACACATTTGTGAGTTACTTGTCTACAGAAAAGGTTAGTGCTTGTCAAAGCAAAATGATTGACTTCCTCAAGGACAGAGAGCAAACCTGCGTGAGTGGGAACAAAAGAAGCCATTCACTGCACCTTTGCCATTAGATGGGTATGCTCATCAAACTGAATCCATGGCACTGGCCCGGATAGTGTACAAAGGTTGCCAACTGATCAACTCTCAGTGCTAGAGGTAGAAAACACTTCCAAATTTAGCCAAAGAAACAAGATGTTCCAGTTATGCACTTTGCAATTGTCCTTTATAACCCTGAGGTTATGTAGAATATTCTTATCCAAAGTGCTCTGTCAACAACTACACCATCCTCTGGCACTTGGCCATTCTTCCTATTAATTCTTTTACCTATGTACAAAGATACATACAGGAAGATTAAGATTTTTCTGACTGATAAAGCCTCTTAAGTGTGAAACCAGTGACCAGCTAGGACAGCCTGTTCAGATCTATTACCCACACTATGCTGAGATGTGCAAGAATTAACCAGTCCTTTTACATAGACCTTGAACAAATTCAAAGGCAACCATAGACAGGAAGAAAAGTAGCATTCTAGCATGAATGAAGTCAAATCAAAGAAAACTCTTAAGTCTAGGAAAGGGGAACAAGTAGGGACGATAGCTGACATGTACTACCTGGCAACAGAGAAATGGGGATATTCACAAAAACTAGCTGAAACCTGCTGAAGCTAATGAGTGAGGCACTTTCTTTAGCTAAAAAAGAGATATAATATTCCTCTCCAGGGTGATTTCTAGCAGAAATTAAACTCAGCCATCATTATGAAGGAACTAAAGCAGAGTAGCTTCCCTTCGTGAGTCTTTCCTTCACTTTATCTCTTGTACAGGATTTATGTCATGGGGTTTTATTAACTTGTTTGCTTGGTGTCATGTTTGCATATTTCCACAAAAATGGCCTTACTTGATCCCTCTGACATTTTACAGGAAAACACAAATGTATGAAACAAGGAGCTCACAGCTTCCTTTCTCATAAGAGCTGCATGGTGCGTTCTCAGAAGAATGAATTCAGCCGCAGAAGCCCAAGTGGAGCATCAGCAGCATTTCACTACACCAGCTTCCAAACTTAGGGCTCTAGAGATTTTAATAGAACAGTTCAACTAGAAATGATTAATTTATAAGCATCATTTACCCTAAATTGGCAGGGAAGAGTGGAGAAAATCTCAGCTTGGATTTACTCTCCAGGCTATCTAAGAGCCTTGATGGCACCTAGAGCTTGAGTCGACAGGAGGGCTGCTCCTCCCAACAGGTTTGGAATTTCACCCTCTGATTTTGGGCTTGATGTTTGGAAGCATGCTGGTTAAAATACTTCTTTCTGTCTGTCCATGGTTAGGCAATACTAGAAGTTTTTACCCATTCTTTAGAGAAATAAAACTCTGGTAGGGAAAATAAATGAAAAAAGCTGGGATTATCGGTACAGAGCCGATGGAACATATGTCTTACCATGTCATCCAAAAAATACATTCTTTATAAATTATGGCTGCCTGCAAATAATTTGGAGACACCATACATCAGAATCTCTTTAAAGCAGCTTTTGAATTAATTTTTCTCTAACCCTGCAAGTTAGCTTATATCATCTCAATATTCTACCAATTGAACACTCTTGAGTCGAAGCGACTTTCCTGATCTTGTAGTAGAATTACATGGGCTGACCATCAGCAATCTGTTATAATGTTAATATATCAAATCCACTACAGTTTGTTCTGTTACTATACAAATAACAACTTCTCGCACAAAGAGAAGAAAAATATTAACACCAACAACAAAAAAAGGCATCTGAAATTTAATTTCTAAATGCAAATTCAAAAAACAATATGATCCTAAAAATAAAGATAACACAAAGTTTCTTATGGAGGAAGAATTTGGAGACGATACTTGTTTACACCAATATTTTGACTTCTGAAAAAATCAGCTTGGAAACTGTTTTACTTCCAAAATCAAGAACAATCCGCACTAGGTTAAAATTACTTATGCTAGAAACAAGTGACTTAACAGAAAGACACTATCTAGAATTTTTTCTCCTGAAAGCAAATAGCTATGAAAGCTTGCTAGGAGGAAAAAAATATAATGGGAAACAGCATACTCATTTTTTGTTAGATTGTTCTTTGGAGTAAATAAAACTCATCCTCATCTCTTTACACAGGAAACCCCAAACAATCTTTTCCCGAATTAGTGGGTGAGCCAATTAGTAAAATGAAAAGAATTAATAAAAAATTAATTTTAATTATTTATTGAGTGTGGTATCTCCTTAGGTACACAAAATTAAAAACAAAATATGTATGTGGAAGCCTGCATCTAATTTATTCAGCAGTTTTGTGAGGAAAAGCTTCCTGCATACTTGCTCAAAATATTAAATTAAGTACCTTTTATACTAACATGTTTAAAGATTATCAGAAAAAGGAATAATGAGAAAAAGCCTCAATACTCACATTTAGTTTGTAGCTGCTTCTCCTGGTAACTTATGCAGCAAAATAAAGGAAGAAGTAATTATATGTGTTCACAGAAACAAGCATTCATCAAGTCCAAAAGAAACAGAATCCTTTGCCAGAGCTATTTGAGGGTCCCATCAGAATTTAGCTAGATGGGGGAAGGCTGAGGGTCAGTTTGTTTCCCTTAGACCTCATGACATGCAAATATCTGGCTGGCTCACCACTGAATTCTTTGTCATTCTTTGACATACTGTGTTTACAAATTACAAATACATACCATGTAGGAGGTTCTTAAGGCAACATATTTCTGAGAGTTCTCAAAAGGGAAAAGGCATTTCTGTTAAAAAACAAAACTGTTCAGTGCAAGGGAAAAAAGAAAGATGGAACATTATTCATCCCCAGATACACACTGGTTCATGCATAATGAATCCACAAGGCCTCATGTGGGCTTGTAAATCAGAAAAGAAAAAGAAAAGTTGCAATTACTAAAGTCTAATTGTTGTGTACAGGAAACAGGGGGGGCAGGAAAAAAACCTCCTTCAGTTTCAGGAAAGATGTTCAGGGACACAGCAGAACTCAGAAGTTCTGACACGTCTTAAGCATTTTCTGGGCTGTTACAGTTTTGCTGCTTTCCAGCAGGTGGGTAGGTGTTCACCCAGGATTCACATCAGCGTGGCAGCAATGGACTCCTCTAGGCTCTCTCTCTCAGTATTTCCCAGATCTGGCTTTTCAGTCACAGCCATCTCCTTTACTTTCTGCCTGGACCCAACAGGGGCCAGCTTTCACAAGCAGGCTCCTGCCTGCATAGAGCATTCAGAGGTCCTTACACTCTGCATAGGACTCTATGAAGACCCTTAAACAAATGCAGCTGAAAGTAAGGATATTGTGTCCATTTAAAAAAGCAGCTGAAGTTAGGCAGAGTGAGGTAAGGATGGCTGCTTGTGGTATGAACCACAACTGACCTCAAGGCAGATTTTTCCACAACCAGGAGCCAATAAATCTGAATCACTCGGTCTATAACGTCAAGTGGGTGGGAGCTGTTTAGTATCACAGATAGAAGAAAGGAGGAAATGTTTGAATGGTTTAAATATGTATTACGTTGTCTGAGTACTTCAGTAAAATTGCCAAATCTGGACATGTTCTGGAGGTTAGCTGTCTAGATAGTGTCTCACAGTTAAGACTGATCCTTTGACTACTATTGCCAAGACCTGATGATCTCTGCTTGTGGTCTTGTTAAACCTCTTCAGACACATAGTCATTACTTAAACAAGACTGATCTCTTTCCACTTGTTTTAATTCGTGCTATAAGCTTTATTTATACCAAGCACCTTTCATTTCAAGCCCGTGATTTTAGCAGATTGAGGAGAGAGAGGATGAGTTAGGTGTGAATTTGAGTCTAGAATGAGAATCATAAATAGCTTTCTCTTGCCTTTCCTTCCAGAAAGAAAAAAATCTAAGTATAGTTCTTAACCAAGTACCTTTTCAAGTTCATAAATGAGATCCAGACAGAACTATTTCTCAAGCAGATCTGTTGAGGGAGCTAATGACACTTAGAAATACTAACACAATATGTTCTTGCCATCAAGGATGGGAAGTTCAGACACATCCTACAGCACATCATTTTCCTTATGCTTCAAAGACTACCCTCAAATTTGTATTAGCTATAGATTGAGATAATAACTGTATTAATAAAAGACAGGCCCAGAGAAACATCTAAAACAGAACCAGGGTTTTCCCCCAAGAGGTACAAATAAAGTACAAATGAGGAGGTCAGCAAAATCCTGTTATTGCTTCAGACTGTCAGTCAGATGATGTCTCTTGCAGCTCCCATAACAGTTCCTGAAATACAAGCAGCTTATTTTATCTGTCTCCCAACATAACCTGTCTTGACCTACCTTCCTCTTCATGTTGAGGGTTTGGGAAATTCATCAAGCAATGGTGGCTCTCTGTCAACTACTCAAGTTTTTTGTTCGAATTTAGAATATTCATTTTTTAAAGAACAAAACCTCAAAGAGATGGCATTCCTTAACGATTCCTAAAGAAAGACCTTGTTTTCCTGACAAAATATTTTTTGGCATTTACTGAATATGTTCTTATTTGGACTAGCAGACAGTATCTATAAGAAAGTACCATTTTTGTTCAAAAAGTTTGGGCAGCATGGATTTGGAGGCTCAGAAAGCACTCAAAGGAGAAACACTACATGTCTTGTTATATTCCTCTGTAAGCACTCACTTTTGGCCTCTGCTGCAAACACAGTACTGGGTTACACTGACCTTCAATCTGACCCACCACAGTCACTCTTCTGTCATCCGCAAGAGTACTAAACTTCCTATTAGACAAGAAACCCCAATCTACCCAGATTTGTAAAAATTTCCGTTTTCTTGGCCTACTGTTACTCACTAAGAAAAACATTAAAGGAGCAACCACTGCTTGAGTAGCTTTACTCATGAGACTACAGTGAATGAACTACTAGTTTTACCTGAACAAGTTCTCAGATAGATTCACGAAGACAACAAAGCCCAGTGATATTATTTAGAAACCTGTACCAAATTTTTAAGAAGCTGCGAAACGAGAGTTGAAAGTTCTAACAGATTAACAATTTGCTTATTTCCACCAGCTTTGCAAGTAACCAACTACAAAAGTCATCTTTTGCCACTTAAAAAGAAGGCAAGACTGCTGCTGAGACAGGTATTACTCTACCTATGGCTAATGCATCCACTCCAATCTGAGAGAAGCAGCAAACAAGGTTATGAGAACATTTTTATGTGGTTGTGCATAGACACATACATGCATCTATACATGTCAGTTTATGAGAATAAAAATATAATGGTGGCATTTAGACACCATAAGTGAAGGTGAGAGGCTAACACTAACACTTGAAACCAGAGTAAGAGGGTTAATTTGTATACTTTGTTGTAGTGCCTTTCATTTTCCTAGATATTCCAAAGGGCATTTTTGTTTTGTGAACTGCACCTCTGTAAGACAGGATTACTCTTCCTCCCACATAAATTCCTCCTAGGGAGAGGAAAAAACCCTATCAATTAGCAAAATTCCTTTTTTTTTTCTCTTTCAGAAGATATACTTCTGTATCATAAACTAAAGACTGAATTTCCAAATCAAGAAAAAACACCTGGGACAGTTTTCCAACCATGTCTCCTTGAATTCTGTCAGTAGCCAGAAGTTATCACCGAACTGTAGTGCTTCCATTGTACCTACTTGTAAGAATCTATTTTTTTAATCCTGCTTATAACATAGGCTGGAATATAGCAAGTTGAACACATGATAAAGTAAATTCTGTAAAAAGTGCATTATTACACCAGTGTAAAACTGTATCAAATAAAAATACAGGGACACTCAGAGCCGTGTATTAAGTCTAACAGTGCATATTACCTATTGCTGTTTGAAAGCTGCAAGTTGCAAGATGACAAACATTGCTGAAGTCAACAGAATGCTCTTCAAATACTTCATCATTTAATGTTATTAAAATAATTTCTTATTTGCATACAGAATTTCATATGGCACATTATTTACAAAAGAGCTCAATGTCATATAAAATTGTTTCCATTCATTATAGGAACTTAGTAATTATTCTGGCTAAATAACACAAAATCAAATCTATTCCCTGTATACAAACTATTTCTTAAACAAAGTTCAACAAACTGAGTATTTTCCGTCTTCTATTCCTCACGGTCTTTTACTGTCAGCTGTTGAAACCTCCTGCCAAGGAAAGAGAAACAACTACCTTTGCTTCTGCTTTATAATTCCAAGCTGTTCCAAGCCTTATGGATGATAAAAGATCAGCATTGGCATGAACACTGTTAAACATTACTGCCTTTTAAATATGTGTAAAATTCTACTGTTTACATCACCAAAATTACCTTAACATTTGTTACTCTGTTCCGTACCTGGCCATACTTGGCCTCTTTAAATTTCAATTGATGCAATTTCAGGCATGGATATGCTTATGATTAAGCTCACAGAATATGTGAATTGTTGAAAAACAGAAAAAAAATTGCATGGAGCAGAACTTGCACAGAATTTGCCCTCTTTGATCATCAGTTTTGGCAACGATGGGTGAATGACATTTTTAGTGAAAAGAATGTTTTTCATCTCTTATTACTCAACCTTCATGTTATGCAAACCCCCTGAAATTACATACATGAAATCAATGGGTACTACTGATGTAACAGAATTTAGATATTTCCAGTTTAAAAATTATATTTTCTTAAAAATAAATTAGAATTATATTTGCCATGCAAGAATTAAGGCATTAATAGTCATAGAACTCAATTTTTCACATTTTTGCACCTTCCCGAAGACATAAAGTACTGCTCTTGTTAAAATAAGGCTGGCAAAAAACTTGAGGAAGCAATTTTTCTGTCTATGAAGCTTATGTAGAAAGACCATGAATTAAATTATTTTCAAGAAACTCAGGATAAACAGAACACCACAAGTCCTCTCAAGAGCTGACAGAATGCAAACAAATGCTTCTGTCTGCTAAGGGAACTGAACTCAAAAAGTCTGCTGAATGAACACCTGGCATGTACAATATGGCAAGTGTAACAGGATTTATCTGCTCCCAAAATGCCAGTGTGAGTGTCACCTCCTCTGTTTAAAATGAACAGCTATTTCAGACATTAGCAGAATACATCACTAGTATGAATGTGCTGATGTTCATGAACTTTCAGTTCATTTTGAAACTCACATTAGTAGTGGGACACTTCCCTAAGTTTATCAATATACACTTGTACTCAAAATGTTTTTACTGTTGCAGTCCAGTGAACAGAAAATGAAAACATCCACTAATAATACCAGAGTAAAGATGGCCTTTGCTGGTGTGCTGTTGGGTATCAGAGTATGTTTCAAAACCAATATCTGAAATGAAGATAAACAGGCTTATAGACACTTACATGCAATCCTTATCTCACTAGAGATTCAAATTAGAGAAGTAGAACTATCAGCCTGTGCGTGTATGGAACAAAACACACTGTTATTTGAAGAGTAATTTCTTGAGGTCGCACATGAAGATTCAATTAAAACCTACTGGTTTCGTAC
>VXBU01013310.1:128435-239436 GCA_013400315.1 Bombycilla garrulus
CATATTAACCATCCAGCACTTGTGCAGCAACATAGCCACATTTCATAGAATAAATAAAATTAAGGTACCTTTCTTTCTTTTTGTCTCCTTTTTTCACCATAATACCACAAATATCCACTGCAGAATCAAGGCATGAAAAAAAATCTTCTATACTCNTATTTTTTATTAGGAAACAGCTCAGTATGGCCTTTTGCATTAAAGAATGAATAAGTAACTCTTCTTGTGCCTATACTGCCATTATGTGAACATTTGGGTTTTTTTAAAATATTCCTAATTTTACTAGTTAAGAAATACATGGGAGAACAAGCAAGAACTCTGGGAACAAAATACAAGAAACATTAACCACTTTAAAGTGGAGATTCTCGCTCAGTTTTCACTCTCCTCACCTGCCCATCAAAGACACACTGGATTCCACAAGGCAGCAAGGAGCCAAAGGTGACTATCAGTATCAAAATGTAAGATCACCTTTTCATCTCTGAAAATTCCAGATACAAAAACACACTTTCTCTCACTGCCTTACAGAAATACAAAAGATTATTTTGGCTTTATCCTTCACAGCAGCCATGGTTATGTATGTACAGTATGTGTGTCAGCTATTTATTAGCACTGTATCAGCAAAACAGAAAATCTGAGCTTGATTAACTTTACCTTGCCATTCAGAGAAGTATGCAGTTTAGTTAAAGGACCTTTGGTATCTTCTGGTAGTTTACCTAAAATCTTGATTCTGCCCTGTATGGGACAAGAATGGAAATAACCTGTAATATTAATCACCTTTTTAGATGTAGGAGGCATATTTCAAGTGAAGCAATTACTTATTGAACAAACATCACTGATCTACTTGAGACTGTTAGAAAGGAACTTTTATTTCTGTACCTCACTTGTGATTGTAGAGTAATTTTCTGTTGTCATCATTGACTCAGATGCCAAAAAGTTGAAAACCAGATTTGTAATGTCTGTGCAGAGAGTCTTCAACAGGTGTTTGGCAAGGTTAGACTGAGTATCATCTGTTAAAAGAAATAAGTGATTAAAGTAACTTCTTATAGTTATCTGGTTCCCATGATGTTATCACACCATCTTCTTAAACTGTGGACTCTATCAACCATGAGGACTATAAGAAAGTTATCTGGATACATCAAGATAACATCCCTCATTTGCTGTGACATTCTTATGGAACATTGTTCAGTGAAAAATGTGAACTTGAACATTTTAATGCATATTTCAACAATGTATCTGTATAAGCAATAAACTCATCCTGTACAACCCTCCTGAACCACTGCTACTGATCAAGTCAACAGTATAAAAAGGAAAATTCTGCAGGACAAGCAGTTAAATAGAAGAATAGCCATGTTATTTTTAGACTGAAATACTGGAACTTGAAAAAAAAAAAGGAGGCGACAGAAAACACGTCAAAGAACAAAGGCTAATGGGAAATGATTCTATATATTCCACAATACATGAATATCAGGTTGTTTTGCTAGTGTTTCCTTCTGCTAGAGTATTTCCACAGGGAAAATTCTAGGAGAAAGCTGAATACAGCAGAGAATCCTGGAAATGTCAACAGTATTTTCCCAGTGATAACTTTTCTATCACACCTTACAGAATGATTACCCCCTGCAAAACAAAACTGACAGACTATCCTCATGCAGCAGCAACTTTCAGTATAAAGCCTCTGAGGTTTAAACAGCAGCTTCTTAGAATCAGGTGGTATTCCATTTTTTCATTAGTGGCACAGCTGACAGAATAAAGCAAGCTTACTAATACTTTCTTTTTTTTTTTTTTTACCTAGACAGTGAAGAGCTGGAAGGAATGCAAACACTTGGGAAGGAAAGACAAGAACACAGTTATCTTGACATAAGATATAATAGAATATGGATATGAAATAATGAGAATGTATTTCAATTACTGTGCAAAGCAATGCACTTCAGCATAAAGGCAGTGCTAGGCATACTAAACACATCTCTAGTTTTTTCTTTTTAGATTTTCCTTTTTAAACTCCTGCTCCTGTCTGACCTTTAATATAGATTCTGGAATAAATTAAAAATCCTCAAAGAAGCATATTCACTTTTGAAGTATATATTTTGTACCTGTGAAATGCTTTGCTCCCTTCTCAAATAACCGAATATTGTTGTACAAGTTTGAGAATTCTTCCTGCAAGTCCTTCATAGCCTGTCTTCTGTTGGCTCCAGAGGAAGACGTTGAAGACGTAAAAACTGAACGCACGACTTCTTGGTAGGTTTTTGTCAAAGGTCTTAGAACAAGAAAGAAGAAAGGAGAAAACATTGAGCAAAGTGGAAACTGTACAAGGTTTTCCCAAATATATCAGCAATAGAGAAAATGACCTCGTTACATAGAAAATTATGGGGACCTGAACGCTACAGAATGGTGAGATAAACAAAAAGAAAATTACGAAAACCCTATGAGAAAATAAAAATATACTTACTGGCAGACGTTCTAATGGTATAGCATGTATGGTATGTAAATGTATGCCAAGGTTTTAATAACTCCTTAATGGGAACAAGGTGAAAGACAAAAGGATTTCCAGAAGCAATGCTATTCGCAAAGTTTCTCAAGACAAATTTCTAAAAATGCACTTACTATGGCATGACAAGTTTATTCAAGCTTGGCTATTACAGTCTTATGTTCCTTTTGCTCTGAACATACATATTCACATCCTCTCTAGTATGGAACATCTTTTAAAAAAAGCTATTCATCTTTGCATAGCTCAGATTGCTGACATAACTTACTACCTAGTTCTCATGGGTAGCAGTGGAAACACGGATGCCAGGAAACATGAGCATACACTAAAGGCTATCCAGAAGATGGGACTGGTGAAACCCCAGCATAGATGAGTGTACGGGGCTGGAAATATGCCCAGGAAGTTGAAAATGAGCTTGCAGGACTCATGTACTGCTAAGCAGAAGCACATTACTATGTCAGCACAGCTTTCTTATACATATGTATAACATGGAGCTGTACAGAAAAAGAATATTGCGGTTCACATCCATCAAGATAGCACTCTTTTCTAAGCAAGAAAGCAAACTGAAGTGTAGATTCATCCGAAGTGAACCAAAAATATTTTAACTCCAGCTAAATTATTGAAATTACCTTCTTAGATGTTCAGCAATTTCTGTAATAAGCTCTTCAGGGCAATCCTGCATACGAGCCTTTAAAACATCCTCAATTTCCTCTTGTGACATGAAAGGGAACTCCAGCTTCTTATTCCTACCTGTAGTGGCCATAAACAACACTCACTGAGAAAACATTCAATTTAGTATTGCTGCAATTACTCTGTGGCATGAGACACTGGAAAGCTTCAAAAACCACAGAAGAAATGCATTACCAACAATGGAAAAAAAGGGATGATTATACATGGCAGTTGAATTTTACACATATGAAAAACTGACATAATTTCTCTTTTGATTACTTAGAAGCTCCTGTAATAGACAACTGAGGTAGTGTATGAGGATATGCATTTAGGTAACACTTTTCTTTCAGTTTTCTTGGCTCATTAGTTTAGAAACCACAATGTCACCAAGACCAAATAGAATTTAAAGTGCCAAAACTGAATAGAGTGTTCCTACTTGAAGGAATTCCCAAGGCTGTTGTTTTTATTTTTTTAAACTCCACTTAAGTAAGGTACACAATCATGTAACACAGTGTCCTAAAATTGAGGTTACAGTATAAAATCTGAAACACGATAAATTAGACCAGACAAGGTGTTCCAGTAATAAAAGCAACTTACACACATACAATTTATTGCATCTCTATTTTGATTTTGCACAAAACATGAACTTTTCCTGGGTGCTGTAGAATTTTTACATATCAGAATGAGACCAGAAAATCTGATCAGATCTCTGATCTGAGATATAAGAATGCTGACAGAGAATCAGAAAAGGATATGTTCCAGATGCACCTTAAAACAGGCTTATTGTGCACGTAAGCATGGAGATCAATGATGTTCCCTGCTGTGCCACAGTAGTAACGAACATACAAGGTTTAAAAACAAGTGAAAAGGGTCATTAAATCAGGTTTTAAAAAGGATCTTATTTATATTTGAATGGTTTCATCTGAGTTTACCTTGAGATCATGGTTCAAGCTATTTATTATAATACAGCAATACAAGCAGCAATAAGGGCAAAACAGAAAGCCTACACCAAAAACCAAAGGTACTCAACATTGTTTTACTCAGTAATTGATTAGTCTTAAAAATAATTCCATTTATATGTGAATTACAGTACTCTGTGAGAGCAGTATCAAACAAAATTACTACACAGTATTTCACACTTCAAATACCATGTTTAAAAGTATTTTTGAGTCAGCACTGAAAGTCTGGACAGTACATTTAAATGGAAATGCACATTTCTGGTCCTCCATTGAACAAAATAAAGAACATAATTGCTTCATTGGCAACCACTGTTGGCTCTAAATCTAACAGTCTTGGTTTTTATTTAGTAAGCTGTTCATGCTCCCTCTTGTAATAGTGAAGGTACAGAAATAAGCACCAATAAGGAGAGATATTCAAACTATCAAAACAGTAGTTTTGACTGTATATTTTATTCCTATGAAGAAAAAAACGGTTTGCTTGCTATGATTAGTTAATTTAGGCCATTCATTTATCATACACTATGCAGCAGTTGTTACAAAATCATGTATACCATTCACCCCAAAATCTACAGCATTTCCTACATAAAATAAAAGAATAAATATAAAATGGTATTAATTCCTTGACTTAAATTTTTTTTTTTTTAAAAGACAAAGTTATACCATTCAGTGAACATGTAATGTCCGTTTCACTTAAATAGCAACATCAGATGCATTTACACAATTTTAACTACATATTCTCATCTTCTCGACATTTTAGCTGACCTTATCTAAACAGTGGGGAAGAACAGACACGGAGGAAAAAAAGCAAGTAGCAAAACCCATGTTGAATAGATAGTGCCTACAATAAAATGACAAACCTGTGGCAGTCCCTTGTGACTCTTCATCACTGTCAGCATCTTTTCTTCCTTTCTTCTTGGTTTTCTTAATCTTTATCTCCCTGGCATTCCCACCACCTCCTCCTCTCACGCTTCCACTGCCCTCTGGTGGGGAATTACTTGCTTAGTACACAGGAAAGTTGTAGCACTTAAAAAGTTTATAATAGCATGGTAACTTATCTGTGTTACTTGTTAACGCTGGATTGAAAACTACAACCTGATTCTAAACACAACCTAGAACATAGATTTCAGAATCTTAGGGCCATAAGTTTCATTCTTAAGAAAAAAAAGCAACTGAGGCAACGCTTTGTTTAAGCTGATGTCATTAATAAACACAAACACTAATATCAAATGCACAGAGTAGTGTCTTCAGCTAAAATCAGATGAAATCCCAGAGTCCATAATGTAATGGGGAATTTTCTGTCGGCTGAAAATAGCATCTTAGTAGGCATTTAGCATTTTTATTCAATGATGCTAAATAACTGAGTTTGTAAAAAATATTTTAGATAATGTAACTTCGTTAATTTTCAGAGAAAGAATCCTACACTATAAGCATTTACCCAAGATGAGTACAGAGCAATGGGATATTTCATTTCTGACACACATAACACATTGCTTTGTTCAGAACTCCTGCAATCAATGTATGCAACTGCAGCCAGAATCTCAATTTGCTATACAGTCTCTCTCCACAAGGCAAGCTGTTCTGTTTTTTGTTCCCTTTATTACAGCCTCATGTTATTTTTTCACTTGGAAGGAATTTAAACTCCATGGTGCCATACATACATACACTATGTCTTGAGAAAGTAGGTGTTTTTTCCATTTAAATATGGTCCAAGGTTTCAAGTAACTACATTATGTAACTCCTATTGTTTAAGAAAAGGAAACACAAAGACAAGATGCTATTACTTAAAAAGCTAACTGCACCTGTTACATGCCATAGATGGATTTTTAAGCATCATTTTGCAGGAAGAGCCAAAAAAAAATTAGTGCTTTTCACAAGCTTATTTGAAATATGACTGCATTACAGTAATTATATTACATAAAACTGTTATGTTGGGGTGTTTTCAGGTAATGCACATAACAGTCCATAATAAAACATTTAAGGGTAGTGCTTGCTGATGGTGCAGCATGGTATCTGTGGGTATGAATTTGTCTAGACATGTAGTACAGGCTCAGTAGAGTCTCACTCCTCAGAGGGCTGGAAACCAAAGTCATTCTAGCATGACAGTTCAATTAAAGTTCCAAGCTTCTCTACCTTACCTACAACCTAGAAAAATCTGCCATCTCTTGTGGCAAGAATAAGTTTAATTTCCATGTCAACTCAGGCCTACTCATACTTTTTTTTTTTTTTTCAAAGCAGAATGTTCTATTTTCCAGCTGAGTATATTTAATCAAGCCAGTGCTCTAATTCTCTTACTTTCAGTAGCACTCTGCAAGTGAGTTCAACATAGATTGCTCAGCTGTATTGTAGCAGCATAAGAGCCAGATAAAGCTTTTGGAATTCACAGTCTTTCGAATACCGTTTTAAAAATGAGAAAGATTTCAAAGGGTTAAATCCACACATTTTTTTACTCTTCCTTCAACTGAAATCTATTCCAGTCACCACACAAATGGAGTGAGGTTTGGGATTAATTTAATCCAGAATATAACTCAAAGTAAACTGTTTTAATCTCTAAGTAACAGAAAATTCTATGGCATGGTTTTCTCAGCAAAGTTGACAAGTAGTCTTCAAAAAAAAAAAACAACAAAACCCCACAAACTCATTCTCCATTTAGACAAAGTTATTTTGGAATTAACATCTCAAGACTAATAATAAGAAACGTACTAATTTTCCTGGATCCCAGAGAAATGGAGACTAAACTTGTATCTATATTACGTAATAAAACATGGCACAGAGGTCCCTGACTGCTTTTATTCAGTCTTATGTGATCATACTCTATAAAATAATCAATAACACAGAAGTCCTTGCTTCTAAGAACAGTTACCTTGTGTTGAACTAACTCAAGAAACCTTTATAATACTTCTGCATTTCTAAGTCTGAAATTAGTTCTCATGGGCATAGCTGAGATGTATCCACACCCACAGTATAATGGTAAGTGGTTGAATTACTTCTTAAATATCTTAAACAACAGACTAGAAACATTTAATGGACCACAAAAATACTAACTTTATATTTGAATACTTTAAAGATAAAACAAGTTTGTTTTTTTTTTTCTTAAGCTGAGTATTGATATTTTACCTGTTGCTTTCTTTCTTCTTTCATCCTTTTTGTCTTTTTTATTAGCATATGAGTTCTCTAAACAAGATGCCTGTTTTAAGTCTTCTTCAGTGATTAAATTAACAGGGTTGTTTTTAATTTCCTAAAATGAAGAACATGCATATCATAGCAAAAAGATACACACAACAAGGGAAGAAACATTTAAGCCATTTGGCCATTTTCAAGTACACTAATCAAACATTATGTTTTCCAAGTACAACACATGAGACTGGGTTTCCTGACTGCATCAGAATATGAATTACACCAATTAAATATAGAAACCTGTTGTTAATTTGTTTTGCTTCTTTGCCAGTTGTATTTCAGATGACATATACAGAAATTGTAACAGTGACTAGGAAGTCTCTTGAGCTTTACTCCAACAGTCAACGTGCACTGCATCTTGACCAATAAAAAACCTACTGTACCTTTTCAGCTTTCTGCTGCATCAGATCAGAAAAGAGGTCAGCACAGCTGCTTAGAAATTTCTCACTGACTGCAATGGTGTCACTGAAGACTAAACCTGAAGAGCTTTTGTTTAAAGATCTCATCACTTGCTGGAGCAAAATCCCAACATCTTCTACTGACAATGAGCTGGGCAGAAGAGTCTAGGGTAAAGAAAATTAAATTACAATAGCCTTGGTAAGTGGATAAACAGAACAGACACAGGCCATTTGACATCTGCTTACTATTTAGAAAGCATTGCACTTTTCAAATTATGCTAGTAATTTAAGAGTACACACTATTTTGAATGTTCTAACATGGCAAATCCACACTGCTCTAGAAATATGTGTCACCTCTGGGCAAATGCATGATAACTTTTTCAAAATGAAGCTCAACAGCTGCAGAGCAACACCAAACACAGAACAACAGCAGGACTTAAGAGCAGCAAAGGTAGTGCTGTAAGGCCTAAAATTAGGACTTAGCTAGGACAAAGTGGCTAAGATCCCTCTGCTCACCAAAAGTGTTGTAAGCATTTAGTTTAGACATTTTCTCAAAAAAAAAAAAAAACAAACAAAAAACCCTGACAGAAACATTTTGCTCTCTAGTAGAGTTCTTTCACACTAGTTTTGAAAAGTTAGTCTTACATATCTATAAACTCAATGCCAGTATGTCCTTCCTGTTTTTGTTCAGATCAAATCAAAGGCAAATATGCCCTTTTACTGGTCATTTTAATTAAACTGAATTTTCTTCTTTGACAACATAGAATTTTATTATACATATGTGTAGTTTCAATAAAGTATCATTCGATGCAAAAGTAAGAAAAAAGAAATAAATCCAACAGAAAAAACAACTGAAAGGATTGCTTACTGCTACATCTATCCAGTTTCCAGAGCTGATGGCTTCCTCCACAGAAGCTTCAACTTGATCCACAATTTCTTGACCAACACAAGCTGCTCTCAGAAATAAGAGTTGTGCGGACTTGTATCTTTTTTTAATGTAGCCTGCTGGGTCAGGGATGCCAAGTCTATACAATGCATCAAATTCTATAAAATAGTTAGATGTCTGTTAAAATTTAGTTCCTTCATATACATACAAGATATTATGGGATGACTTAATTTTGAAACCAGGAAATTAGGAGTTACACATATTTTTTTATAAAAGTAAATGCAGCCTTAAGCTAATGCTGACCTAAAACTTAGTTCAGTACAAGCTACGTCTATATGTTGTTAATAGATAGAAGTATGCAGATTAAATAATGGATGTGACTTTGATCTGAGCTTAGAAAATTGTGGTTTTTTTGGATTCTTATACCACTAGTTTATATTTGCAGTCGTATCTTTCCAAAGCATTCTAATATAGCATGAACAATATTTACGACACATACAGTAACCAAGTGTTTTGTTTTGAACTATTCAGTAGTTTATACTTCACCTGTGGGAAAACACTCAAAGACTGACAGACACTCCATCAGTCAAGCAGTACTACAGAAACAATACTACCACTATAAGTTATGGTGAACCTTTTCAATCTGCAAGAATAACTGCTACTTAGGGCCTGACCCTTTGGGACCATAAAGGGACATTTCTCTCTTTATCAAGATCCACATTTTCCCACAGCTCGTGGTGTTTCAAAACACCATCATCCAGCATCACCCAGATTCAAGCTACACAGAACTGTCTGGATTCAAATCAGGACACTAGCGCAAATCAGGACACTTCAGTTCTACAAATATCATTTTGGAAAAAAATTCTTCCTGAGCACTGCATGTTTGGACTATTAGCAGCCAAAGTTTGGTTGTAATCTGACACTTGGCCTGAAACTCCAGCCCTGATGATCTGAAAAGTCTACAATAAGCTAATCAATGTCTTCAGAGCACTAATAAAAACAGTATTTTTAATTGTTTGTGAGAAATAGTTCCTGTTTAGCAGTATGGTCCCCTCTGCTGAAATACAGTTCACTGTGATAAAGTAAAACAGATGATTATGAACAAGATGGTCTTTCAGCAAAGAGTATCAGCCACTGCATTGATTTCCACTTCTTCTTGTGAGGCTCCACTCTAAGTATATATTAAGGTAAGAGCAATTACCTACACAAGTTTTAAAAAGCTATTTTAGCTGTAAGAATATAATTACCTAAGTAACCATTCTGCTTGAAAAAGGAATCCACCCATTTGTTCTGTGTTCTGGTATAGATGTCTGGAACAAACACAGCCTTATCCTGTCTCCCACCTACCACGGTGCCTTTCAGACGACCAGCGTTAACAAGTTCTTCTAGCAAAGCTACAAGAGGAAAATAAATGAAGATATGTTTCCTAAGTTAGTATATCCATTAATCAAAACACAGTATTTATTTTCCCTGGTTTGTTCTTTCTTTCTTTCCACCAATTAGTTTATGCTTGTTCTAGTGAAACATTGTGGAGCTCTATCAATTATTTTTAACACTTATGAGCATTTCTTCACAAAAGCTCTGGAAATCAGTGTTTCCAAAGAGTGAGCCACAATGGCAGGATCAAAACATTTTTTTCTTGAACATATACCTGGGCAGTTTTAGCATTTAATTTAAAAAATGCAGACATAGAAGAATCTTTCTCTGGCCAGAAGAGTAAAATATACTAGCATTTTATTAATAATTTCCCTTTGAATTCACTGCTTGGATGTTAACCAAAGTGGAAAAAAAAATCTGAACACAGAAAATGTCATGAAAAGTCATTACCTAAACTGCATAACACAGTTGCCAATAATAATCTCTTGAGAATACACAAATACTGCTGACAAAGATCAAACTGGTAACTGGCAGTACCAAAGTAGTAAGGACTTCTTGATGCTAAATATGATTTTTAAAATTCATTTAAGTTGCACAGAAATATCTGATATGCCTCCTATATTCTGCTTCTGCCTTTTTGTAATACAAGAGATATATTTTATAAAATCAGTGATATCAACTGCTAACTCTCCTAATTTCCAGAGGTTTGCCAGATGGCTTTTCTTATACTCAATTTATGTTCATTTCTATTTCATTAAAAGACAAGTTTTGCTCTGGAACAAAACACTAAATGGTACCATATGGCAAGGCTTCTTCATTAAATAGGAAATAATGTATTCATTCCTCATTAATAGGAAATAAATAGAAGTCAACACTACAACATGCTTAGTACAGCACACAGAAGTTCAGCTCACATATGCAGGGAAGTTTACCTGAAAGCCCAGTTCCAGAAGAAACAGTGCACAGTAAATCATGATAGTTTTTGTCAGATATGCCCACAGTGCAGATGAGTTTCTATAAGCCAGCAGCTATTGAACACAACTGCCACTAGCAAAGCTGAACAATACTTACACTGAAAAACTGCAGCAGAAAGAGAAACTGATTTAAACAAGATATAGCTTCAAGTAATTTAAGACAAGAGCCAGAAATCATGGTCTGCCATGGTGCAGTTACATCAAATAAAATGGAACTTATAAGACCAATTCTGGAAATAAAAATATTTTTTTATACTTCCTAGTATTTTAGTTGCCCTAGAAAATAGAGTTAATGTGCCTATTCCCCTTACGCAATTGTCAGAAAATACAGATTGGTTCTCTGTTTGTAATTTCAACTTCTTTTTATTCAAACTTTTTAGGAGAAAGAATTAAGACTTTTTCCTAGAGCTCCACAAAATTGGTTGAAAAATCTGTTCATGAACTAGAGTCTTGAGGAAAAGAAGATGTCAGAGAAAAAGAAGTGAAATGAAGATGTAAATTAAATTCTCTATTTTATCAAGTGCCAGTTCTAAAACCCCAGGGCAGAGGAGGTGCTCACAGAGATTTCACAGACCATAGCTACAATTATATGTAGACAGTATTTTTAAAACAACGGGATCCCTGCAGAACTACCATTAATTCTCATTTAAAGGTGACCAAGTACTTTGTCAGACTTTGACAAAGACAGTAAGTGTCTGAGTCAGTCCTACACCAGTAACGTAATGCTCAGAAATGAATAACATCTATGATTTCATTATGCTTTGTAATTAGTGCTTTAACATGAAGAGTTTCTCATTTCTAAAACTACTTTTTATTGTAACTTTATGAGAGCTTAAGGTGAATAGCAGCACATCTATGTGAAAGAACTAAAGAATAATATTTATCCTGTCTAAACCCAAGTATTGATTAAATAATTAGCTGTTTGTAAATGACATAAATATTACACTAAAGATTTTTATTTTGTAAGAGACAGAAAACTGACAAAGACCACTTTTAAACACATTGCTAACAGCGACAGACATAAACAGCCAAAAAAGTAACATCAGTAAAAGGTATTTTTTCAAGTTTCCAATATTTGTGAAATTGAAATGGTATCTCAGCAACTGGACACAGTAAAATCTGGCAGTGAATAAAAAGATAAAAAGCTCTTTGAAACTTAGAAACTGCAGAGGTAATGAAAGACGGTAAGAAAAACTAAAGAAAAAGATGAAGAAACTCACAAAAAAACCCCATGGAAGTACTAGAAGTATGTACTGTGATGATCACTGGTGTCAGGAAAACACCAGAACTTCAATACACATGAACGTATTAACACCATCAAAGCATGATGATGTACTTGAAGGACTTATTTGAAATAGACTGTAATGAAATACTGAATTTTGCTGGGTATTGAGACATTATTATAATGCAATTTCACAGATTTCCCTTTAATCTATGAAAACCTGGATGGCACATTAAAAGAAAAGGTGGAAATTTTAATTTGACTATGTGAAAACAGAGTGTTTATATGATTTTATTTAAATGCTAGGATTTTAATTTTTAATGAATAAGCTTGTGGCAGAGAACAACAGGATAAGCAGAGCTACTACAGTGGAGCTAAAGTGAGCAAGGCCCTGAAGGCAAAAAGACCCAATCAAGTGAGGCATTAAGGTTCATGAGAAGAGATAGAAAACCATTAAAGGATTTTAAAAGACCAGCAACACTTGGTCAGCCAGCATAGAAGACTAATAATGCTTGAAGCAGCATTTTTGAGAGATAGGAGAGGGCATACAAAGTGACAAACAAGTAGAGCCTAAACATTTCAGCAGCTGAATAGGTCATCTTTATGCATTTCTATTTAGAAAAGGAAATGTGGAAAATAAAAGCCAACAGTTTAAGGATATGTTTTATCTCTCAGCACACAAAACCATTTAACTAAGAGTATAACAAAAGCTTACCCTCCATCATCACAGAAAAAAGTCAGTAAATAAAATCCTGAGCAATTAATGCCATTTGACTGCGTAAAATCTGTCTCCTTTGCTGTGCTTCACTGATAAAACTGCCAGTAGCTAAGGGCAAATAATGAAACAGCTTAATAAAATAACTACTGTACTTCTTGCATCATTCTGCCCCTAGAGGCATCTCATCAACAAATGTTTTCATTGCTTTGGATACAGAGAACATCCCTTCAGTTATGGATAGCACAAAGGGTTTAATACTTTCTACACTGAAGAGAAACATATTGTACTGTATTTCAGAATTTAGGCTATATACTAAAAAGCTTCTTTGAAAGCACACTTTTAAAAATGAAGAATGCATTTCCTAAAAAACACACAAAATATTCTGAATGAAACTCACAGTAAAGTAAATGTTCTTGAAATCCATACCGAGTGATCAAGCTACTTACAGGTGTAGGCCTTGGGAAGAAAAACAAAACAACATAAATTAATGATATGAAACTGGAGAATCCAGAAATAAGAGACGTTACTATAGATGAACAGAACTATTTAGAATCTTAGCTTCAGGGTACTACAGTGATGTTTAAAATAGCCTACTAGATTTTAATTCTGAACTACTGTGAAGTGGTAACACAAAAGCTATGATAATTATTGAAAGGAAATTTCTAATTTGCTAAGTCTTCCTCTTCCTACAGTGACACAAAAATGTATTGATTTAATAAGAAAATCTTATCTATAATCACACCTAGTGACCACATCAATATGTAACCAACTAAGGAGTGCTGGAGTGACAAGAGGACAGATATTCTACAAAGTAACAAAAGAACTATAGATCAATATTTTCTTCAGCCAAAACACTGAAATATGTTGGGCAGTGCTTATTGTTATACTTCCCTTGTTTTTCAAAAGAGAGTCCTCACTTCTAACAAGTGAGTCTAACATAACTGAGAATTGGTCCCAGGAACTGAACTACAGTTAGCGAATCTCTCCATAGGTCTTTTCTTTTCTTTTTCAATGACAAGTGAATCTGGCCCATGAAGACCTAGGGAAAAAAAAAAATTTAATATGTGGCTAAAGGGATTGCAATTTACCGAGTAATTGCAGTGAAGAGCCCACGAATGCGTGCTCGATGGCGGGACACAAAGGCTTCTGTAAAAATCACCCCACGGTTTTCCTGGTCCAATTGTCCATGAATAATTCTGCCCAAACGCCTGGATAATGCCTGTAAATAGAAGAACTGAGCTATTCTAAGCATGCCTTCTCCCATCAGATATATGGGTATCTAATGACAGAAAACTTTGCAGAAAACAGGAGTATGGTTTGCAGATGTACCATGAAAACTAAGATTTAACCTTAGTATTAATTTTGTACAAAACAGTGACTTAAAGCCACAGATGAAGAAAGAAGGTGAGCACAACCAGTTCTGCATTTGCCAGGTTGGTGGCTTTCATCACCTGTATCAGGAAGTCTCCTGGAAGGTCATATGCCTTGCAGAGTTCTGATATTGTCACCTGGCCAGTTTCCTGCAGTTTATCATTTATTTCTTCAGCTAATTGATCCAGATAACTCCTTTTGTAAAAACGAGAAAAAGACAACACATTAAGCGTGACATTCAAAGTCAACCTCAAGATCATATACTGAATAACTGACCTCTTTTAATATACCTCTTTCTGTTACATCTTTGCAAAAATAAACTGAAAGTTATTTTAAATGAATAAAGGAGAACAGTGTACGTGAAAGTGTGTGTTTTTTTTTAAAAAGCCTGCTAAACATGTAGCTAATATTAAGATGGACCATTTATCTACTTGTATGAAAATTTCAAGCAAGAGAAAGAAGAAAATATTATGTCAATGAAAACTGGAAAACAGCTTTCGAAAGCGAGACAGGTCTTAACTATTTCAAGAGAGCCAGGAACTTCATATTCTTTGACAAGAACAGATCCTGAAGCTCAATCAATAAAAAGAAGAACCCCGTAAGAGTGGTTCAGTGTGCTGGAAGCCATGAAATAACTAGCTCAAACATCTTAGGCTTGTGAGGAAATATAAGAGGTAGAAGGTTTGTCAATAGCTGAGGCAGACAGCAAAGCCAGAGAGCAAATGAGATCTGGCTGCTGTACACAAAGACACTGGGTAAGAAATGAAACCTCTTAAACACAGGACATTGAATGCAGACATTCAGGAGGGCCTTTACACCATGGACTCACTGGATGCTTTGCCGAGATTGACCTCACCTGCCTGAAGTAGCACTGATCATCACCAAGCCACTCTCAGATCAGCCAAGAAAAACATATTTCACGTCAGAAGCAACAACAGTTGGACATGACATTAGTTTGCATTTTAAAAAATAAATATGGTATGAATCATACATATTGCACCTAAAGGTACTTACTCATTTATAAGCTGTCCCAGTACAAGCTGAATACCTTTTTCAGATTTAACAATGTCATTAGCTTTGTTTTCAATGTGCAGAAGGTCCACATTTATTACCTAAAAAAAAAACACCTCTTATCAGAACTTTAAATTGAAAATAATTCTCAAACATTGAGAGATATTAGTTACACATTCCTATATCTTTAGAAAGCTGTTTTTAATTTATTATACTGTTGCATACAAACACACTTAATCTTTATTTTGGAATACAGCAACAATGCTTTAGGGATAAAACCCTCTCTTTGCAACTATTACAAGGTTAAAAGGAACCTATATAATAAAAAAATACTAGAAAGCAGTTAGACAAAATAGGGAACTGGCTTTCAGAAAGGTTTTCTGTTTCCAAGTAATTTTGCTCAAGCCTGAAGGGAAAATTAGCCACAGAAGAAGACTACTGAAGGACAAAGACTAGTGGAGACAAAAGAATTGAAGAGGAAAGATTCAAAGAGGCATGCAAAGTTAATTACGCACGCTCCTGCAGCTTTAAATTTAAACAGGTAACATATTTCTTTTCTGTCTGCCCTCCTTAGTTTACAAAGAAAGTTCATAAACAAAAACTGTATATATCAGTAGTGATAGTCCAAGATTATCATTAAGCAGAGAGGTTTCAATAAAGCAATAAATGGACAGATCGTGTAATCTACAGTATCCTGACATGAGTGACCAGCTCTCCATAAAATTTGTTCTGCTTTAAAAAATTAACGTACCTGGAGTATAACTAATGAACTCTATATTCATACTATACATGGTGAAGAAAATAAAGAAGAATAAAGTTTTTATTACTAAAGTTACCTGTTGTAAGTCAACAATGTTAACTCGACCTTCAAGAAAAGTGAAAACACACTTTTAGTACATGAAACATATTTTAAAAGATTTTGATTACAGTACAGCTCATTGTGCACACAATATTTAATTACTTTTTCTGTAGACCAATTAAACTAGTTGCAAACTTTGTACCTTTGCATGATGCTACTAACAAAAAATACAGAAAATTTTAATTCAGTCCAAGCTGTCCCACTGTTATGATACACAACGGCAAAACACAAACTGAGGCAGACCTGTGCTAACAGTGAGAAAATGTATGGACATAATAAGAAGTTAATTTTTATAAACATATGATGCTGAGAAATTCACCCTTAAGTATAACTCAAAATACAATACACTGCCTGCTCATTAAAGCCATCAACAAAAAGCTGTCTGAACAGTATATGCTTTCTTATAAATCTAAGTCACATTTTCCAATAGTTGAGACACTTCACATTGGAAAAATAAAAGACCTGTCAAAGACAATACACAAATACTATTATTACTAATGTTGTGAAAGGAGAATGACTGAAATTCCAATACAAAGCCAAATATCTCGGCCAGGTACTAAACTACATTAAATGCCAAATTTCCTTCAAAAGGATTTTTATATAACTTTTATGTCAGAAATTCCACACAGGTAAAAAACCCCAAATAACGTATTTTGATATGCTTATCTAAAAGCTTGACACAGAGCTCAAGTGAAAATAAATGAACAGTAGGTGAATTAATGTGTAGATAAAGCAATTGACTTTTTCTGAAAGATTAAGGGTACTGAAAACTTTCAAATTCTTTCTGTAGCCTTCCAAATTAACTTCCAAATACAAAGGAAGAAGAAAAATGCCACACTTACCACCAGAAACATGAAGCTCATCGTGGATCTCCTTACTAATCTGTGCTGGAGTGACATACTCCTTGCCATCAAGTGTGTGCACTACTTCCAGCTGCTTTTCTGCGATCAGCTTTGTAACAATTTCTATACAGTTCCGTTCTGACAATCTATCAAAAGCAGAAGGAGTCAGCAGTTATTCTAAGGAAGCACTTGCTAAAATTACCTTTAAATTGACGTTTCAAATGTTGTAAACACTGGAAGTACAATGAAGATTGCTCGCAGTTCTTTGCAAATATACTTTTTCAGACAAAGAAATTAATGTCTGTATCCTGCTAATCACCCACCAAATCATCCATATGGCTTCACTCAGGTGGGGCATCTCTCCAAAACTTTTACTCTCCTCCTGAACAGCTACCAGCCCTGACAGCTGTGAGAATGCACCTGCTGGTGAATTTAGGAACGCCTGCAATTACAGAATTCGTGTCTATGACACTTCTGTGCGCTTTTATTTTACTTTTGCGCATTTCAGATTAATTTCCCTTTAACAAAAACAACTACCTCAACTGGTCAAGCAGACAGACGGGAGAAACCGAGCACCGGAGCCGTGACGATTTTGAGCATCTCGAACTTAGCTGTGACTGAGTGCAGTCGCTCCAGTGCACCGGGGTCCCCAGAAGGGATGAGGGGCCCCAACAGTGACACAGGAACCGGCAGAGGGGCCGCGCCCACACCGCGGGCCGCCGGGGAATGGGGGCGGCCGGCGCGGGGAAGGGGCACGGCAGGCGGGCTCGGCGGCGGTGCCGGCGCCGCGCTGCTCACCTGTGGGCCACGTCGGCGAACTGCGCCCGCTGGAAATCGGCCGCCAGCCGCCGGATCTCCTCCCAGGCCGCCATCGCGCCGCGACACGTCAGCCCCGTCAGCACAGGGCGGGTGGCGGCGGACAGCGAGCGGGGCCGGCCTCCTCCCGCAGCGCCGCCCCGCGGCACGGAGGCGTCCCTGCGCGCGCTCGGCCATTGAGNGCGGCTGCTGTGGTCAGGCCGTGACTATCGCAGCTAATCTGTGTGCCCAGCTGTCAACGTGAGCCGCGCTAGCAGCTGCCCCTACCGAAACTTGGAATGAAATGTAGACCACGAGTTGGGTATGAGGTCAATAGCGTCGCCACTTAACGGGACCGCTGTTCCGCAGCAAGGGGCAAGCTGAATTTATTTAGCTGTCAGAACAGAGGTCATCTCCCCAGACTGAAAGGCCTTCTGGGCGCTTATCTGGAGCTGGCTCTCCTGGGGCAATGGCAGAGAGCGCTGCCCAGGGAGCGCTCCCGCCCCGGGGCGAGCAGAGGGAACCGCAGGCACCAGTGCCTGGCACCTCCCGGGCGGGACAGCGGCAGGACACTGCGAGCTGCCCAGCTCCAGGAACGTGCTCCGTGCTCCTAAGGCTTTCTCCTTGTCCTTCTACATCTCTTGCTGCTCCCCGCATAGCCGCTGTTTTCACTGACTGTGACAGCCATTCTGTGACTCAGCCTTCCAAAAGTCACAGAAAAATGTGTCTGTCGGGGGTGATGTCCTGCTGGATGCAGTTTAAATAGCGTGAACAAAAAATTTGCAACTGGCATAGGAAGTTGTAACAGCATTTATAGTAGGATATTGTAACAGCATTTATAGTGGGATAAGTATGCGGGTTCAGTTCTACTGGATGTTCTCTTTGAGATAAAAAAATTAGGGTCAAGATTAATATTGCTTGGGCATCTGAGGTTTGCTGTTGAGGTCTGGTCTTCGAGCCTTTGCAGGCAGCTCTTCCTAAAACACAGATGTAAACCAAGCCCACTAATTACAGCAGGGAGGTGTCTTTGTTCCTCCGCAGGCAAAGAAGACAGCAAGGGAGGTTGCTTAGCCAGGTCCTTGATTTAGGCATATTTCTGTGAATGAATAGTGTAGTGAAAGAATAGGGGAAAAAATGTGATAGCAATTCTGAGAACAGTTTTAATGAAGATTATATGGAAATAGGCTACCGTAGGGGACATCCCGAAAAAGAACTAGGGACGTAGAACTGTATTCCTCATACCGAATCTTCAATGGATTTGAAGTACTTTAATTGTATGTATACTCTACCAGGCAATAGAGAATCGTTTTCAGCTAAAATCTGAATCACCGGACTGGCCAAGCTGGGCATCATAGTTAAGATCCCAAAGTGATGTTTAATGGCTGGGACGTTCACTTGTCTGTGTATGACTTGAGTTCACAAGCCACAGTTCCCAGATTTTTGGAAACAGTCATCTGTAAATAGAATTGGGTTATATATACATTTTTTATTAAGCTTTGGGTTATGTTCCACCAACATGCAAAGAAGGAGCAGATGAATCATATTACCCAATAGTTATAAGCATTTGATATTTCCAATTTGCAGGTTCTGTTTTGAGTCTGCGATCAAACAAATTTTTTAAGGACCTTTTTCTTTTGAGATGTATGTACACACGTACAACAGATGCATTAATATTTTCTATACCTAACTGCTTTTCAACTAGAAATTCAGATTTATTTTTTCCTGTAGAAATAAATTTTCTTTAGACAGCTTATAAGTTAATTTAAATCTTGTTTTAAAAACAGTAACTGCAAGAGCACAAAGCTCTTGCAGTTAAATGAACTCTAATGTTATTAGCAACTATTCTTTGCAAGGGTATGATGCTGAAAACTGAAGTTGATACCGTGTATTTTTCTGCAGTTCTTCTGAGTTCACTGATTCCAGAGCTATCACAGTAGTAGAAATGCTTTTGTTTCATTGTTGCAGGTATATAAAATAAGTTGAAGGTCTTTGTAGCTATAATGATAGCAAAAGTTTAAATAAACTTTTACATAATTATTATTATATGGATTGATGGCTATATTCCATTTACACGAGGCAGATAATTTCTTATGAAAGCCATGTGCAGTATCACATTTATTCACTCTAGGAATATCAATTACCCTGTCTTAATTGGGGACCATAAAAGCGAATGATGAGTTCTTACTCCTGTCAAAATGAATCATTGCTGTCTGTATGACATGAAGTACATTATTTAGGTTTGTATTCTAGTATTAATGTAATAATATAACAGTAATGTCGGAGCTTTTTTTTTTTTTTACTACATAGGGTATTTTTAGGAGTATACAGACAATACATAGAAAGAATGAGTAATGCAAAATAGACAAGAACAAAATTTATAAGAGGTGTGGTTTATCAAAAAACTATTTGCTTGGCATAAAAAATGAATTGGAGGAATTCTGATATGCACAGTATATTTTCCTTTCCCTCAGAAAGAGCAGTGTCACACCTCCTAATGTAATTTTACCTGATATTTACAGGAGAATTGGATTGTGTGCAGTCTGTGTTTTTGGTACAGGGAATTTATTAAGACAAAGATAATAAAAGCTGTGTAACCACTGTTTTGATGAAAAATTAGGAATGATGCTGGTAAAAAAGAATACATAATTATCTAATAGAATGTCCGGAAATGATTTGTAAACTGAATGAAATGGAGCATAAATTAGAATTTTTTAAACGGTTCTTTCCATCTGCATATGTCATGATATTATCTTCATAACTTGCTGGACATCATTTCCTACCAAACAGGTGAATTTATGAACTTGAATGGTTTATCTGTCATGTTTGGCTAGTTGGTGTGCTTACTTTGGTTTTAGGAATCAAAAAGGTTACTTCTCATCTCATTTTTTTTTATTGTGCTGGTATACAAAATATTAGTAACAATTTTGAGGTAGCGATTCATAAGGATTATTCTGATGAAGGAACAGGTGCCTAATGACCGCTTCCTTTATCAAAGAGAGCTGGCAGGATAAAACACAAGCCTTTTTAAATGGTAACTGGCTATTGGACTTTGATTAGAAGAAGGGTTTTCACCCTGGCTGTTTGTTCCACTGGTAGCTTTGGCTTTTTTCGTTTTCACAGTCCCCTTTTAATGCACAGTTATAAATAGCATAATGTTTTGCTTTTCACTGCACTCTTTTCTCTTTTCCTGTCATTTGCACTGTGGCTGTGCTAATGGGAGGGTGCTTAGCTCAACCTCAGGCAGCCTTTTCTGTATAATTGGTTCAGTTAGGAAACAGCACAATCTCAATTAATTAGTGTGATTACCTACCTAACAGTAGGTAGGGGAAATTTGGTACTCATTTGGTTCTTTCTTTGCAGTGAATATTCATATTGATAATAAAATCTTCCCTGGGCAAAATATTTCTAGACATACAGGGTATTAAGCAGCACATATATGTGAAAAATCTCACAAGAAAGAGTACTAAATGCATCAGCAGCTGCCTCATTCATACGCTTCATCAATGTGGTTCAGACATGTACTCATGAAATGATATTTCTATAAGTACCATAGTTCTTTTACTATTTTAAGTAGCTCTTTCTGCTAATGTATGTATAGTGCTAACAAATTTTTCTAAGCTTTGAAGTACTGAGTTCAGTTTATGTCTCTGTTTGGTTTAGAAGACTAAACATACTGAAATGTTCAAATGAGCAAATTCCCACATTGTGTTTGACAAAACTGCCTTTGATCTTTTCTGAGGAATGATTAAATATAATATGCAGAATTTAGGGTAACCATTTGTTTGACCTGATCTGTGAACATAATTCAACGGAAGAGATGTATTCCTGCAGATTTCAGCCGTATGCCCAGTTAAAATTGAAAAAAACACAAAAGCCACTGTAAATACCTACATTTTGTCATTCAGCTGAATATTTTCATTAATGATAAATAAAGGATCAATTTGTCAGTAATAGCATAGCATGTCATAGTGAGACACTGCAAGCATTAAATATATCTTCCTCTGATATACTGAGCTATCATGGAACAAAGCACTGAGGTAGTATATAAAATTTTTATTCACAGTGTGCTAGAAGACCCTGTGAAGTATTGCAAACAATACAAATATATGTTGCTGCATAAATAAACAAGAATTTATACTATCAAAGGCAACAGAGAAAATTTTAAGGAGTTTGTACGCAGAAGGTCTCAAAATCCAATGGGAAGCAAATACTTAAATAGAACTTTAAACCAGAGAATTAAAATAAAAGCCCTTAAAGATAGAAATACAGATTTATTGTTACTATAATTGAAATACCAATATTGATAATATAATTTTAAAATGCAATGTGGAGAATATGCAAAAAAAGAAATCCAAACATTTTTTTATCCCTGGAATGCTTTTTTTCCCCAGTGGTATATTTTCAAATGTCTTTATGGGATGCTTGCTTTGTATGAGGGTTATGTTGTAGCTGAGCTGTCACTAATCTCATCCTAAACCAGGGAACTGAGATTTTGCATATTCTTGACAGGCACTGAAACATCAGCAGAGGTGACAGCTCAGAGCACAGTGTGGGTTCAGGTACTAAAGGTGCTGGAAATCCATTGCCATAACATGGGAGAGAACTTCATAAAAGCATAGAATTCTGTATTTCACACGGGAGGGAGAATTTTAATGGAGAGGAAAGAACCAGGTTTCAAGCCTACCTGTCTCTCTGTCATGTCCTGACCTCTGAAATTGCCCCTTTGAACCATGTGGTTTCCATCACTTTAGAGGAGAGAAGGCTTTTGATTGCAGTTTCTCTCGCTCTCCCATCCTCCTTGGGATGTTTTCAGCCCTGAATGAGAATAGAAACTTCAGATCACTGCTTTGCCTTCTCTCATATCACTTCACAGGGTACTACATGTTCCTCATTTCAAAGTACCAGTAGTAACTGTCTTCTTCCCTCATGTTCTCTTCCATCTGGAAAGCTGTTTTGGAATCAGTCTATATAGATGATTTATCTAATTTCCAGATTGTCTTAATGAGCCTTAGTGTTTGTGTCACCATAGCACATTAGTTGAATTAGTCCACAGAATTAGGGTGGCCTAAAAATGTATAGTATTGTGAGGAAGGGTTGCTATGCTGCAAGGATGCTTGGGGTCTGATATTTCTAGTAAAGATGGGAGTTTTAATGCCCTGGTCAAAGACAATGCTTATCAGAATAATGTGCAGTTCTAACTGTCCAAGTTGAAAGAAAAAAACTGTAAGATGTGTAGGTACAGCTCATGACAAGTGAATGGAGGGTCTGTTTTACAAAAAAGATCTGTTTTTGCTTTTAAAAGCCTGAAATATGATTGAGCCTTTAATCAGAAGGCTATAATTAAGCTAGATACAAATTTGGTTCAACAGAACGAGATTCTGTAACTACTTCAAGATGTGAGTTACGAGGCAAACAAGTGAACTAGTTTTCAGCTGGAATTTTCTAAGGGAGATGAGACTCAGTTGCCTGAAATACCCATGGTGTGGATCACTGTGGGAAATCTGTCCTGTGTGGTAACCTGCCAGGTTGCAGTAGCCCAAATGCTTCTGATTGTGTTCTTGAATACTATTTGCTAATCCGTTTCATGACTGCTTTTACCAAAATTTGTTTACATTTGTAAGTGAAATAAACAATCCTGTGCTTTGGCTTTTCTTTTGTGAGCTGAACAATAAAATTAATTGAAAAAGTTAATTTTAACATCTTTCTAGAAAACTAATTAAACAGACTCAAAGAAGGAGAAATATTTTTCAGAGAAAACCTTCAAAGAGTGATTTTTAAATTTTTTTCTGTTTGTTTCAACTTCGAGCAGCACCAAGCCTCTGAAATTATAGGCATGTTCAAGAAGAACAACTTTATTTTAGCTCAGCATATTAATTCGATCAGTTCTATGTTATTCTGTTTGAGGGTGCATTTCTGTTGCATACACTGCAAATAAATCTTTTAGATGGATCTTTATGAAATGCCAGTGCATGCTGAGAAGCAAATTCATCCTTCTACTAGAAACAACACAGCTTAAAAAATAATTAAATTCAGACCTTCTGATAAATTTGCATCTGCAAATAATAGGTTTGAGGGAAAAAGAAATCTTCCTGTGCACCTGCAAAAATTGAGTAGAATAATGTTCCTAAGTGCTCCAATGATAACCACTAAAACTAAGAAGTCAGATGTTTAGGGGAAAAAATATGCCTTAGATTTTGGCATTCTGCACAATGTATTTATTATTGCATTGCTTTTTTTCAGGATCGATGTAAACGTTAAATCTCAGAAAATTAGTTTGTAGAGCTTTTCCTCATCTGTTTTTTCCACATGGCACATTGTCTCAATATTTTGGATAAATAATACACTCTTTCTCTACAGAAGTCACCATCTTTTAATATCATTCTAATGAAAGGGCACAAAACTGGTAAGTAATAGGAGAATTAAAAGCCAAAAAGAAAAAGGGGGAAAAACATAATAGAGTAATGAATTCTTCTTACTTACTCTTTCACTGTGGATTAGGAAGTGATGTCAAAATTAGTAGATTGTGCGATTGAGATACCATCTACAATTTAAAAAAAACAATCTGTTAAACTCTGTTTCTGAGATTGGATTTTTAAACTTAATTTCAAGTACTGAAAAAGCTTTTCTATCAGTTTTCCACCTATGAACTTTTCATAGAAATTTTATTTTCTTACAGAAGTTAACAGATTGCCAGTGTGCAGAGAGTGCTTGACACATAAAGATGAGTCATGGTTTCAGTGGTCTCCATCTGCTGTGTATTGTCCTGTTATTAGACTACAGGTTCCTGGGGCAGAAATTTACCCTTTTGTTAGCTATATATATATCTCATAATAAAATGGAGGCTTGGTTTGGGAAGAGCACCTAAACAGCTGTGACAGTACAAAGTAGCAAAACAATGTTCCTCAGTTTTAGGGTGGATTTTATAGATTTTACTTGTTTAATTGTCATCTAAGGAAGAGACAGCAGTTATGCTGATGTGCATTTGAAACTCTGTGCATAACATTGGTTCCATAACGCAAGTACAAATTTTAGTCTTACTGGTAACAGAATGGTCTTCTTGATTAATGCCCTCAACTAAAAGTCCGTGAACATTTTATGCTTTCTAAAATTTATTTATTTTTAAATCTCTTTTAGCAACCTTCTAGTTAGTTAACTTTAAATATTAGATAAGAAATTTTGCTTGGGGTCCAGTCTGAGATTAACATTTGTCCCCTGTATGAATCTGATAAGTATAACAAAAGGCCTGAAGGAGTCCTTAGCTTTTCTGAAAGTCACATGGAAGACTTTTAAACATCTCAAATGGTATAAGGTGCTAATGCTTAGTCAACTAAAATGAGTATCTAGTCAATATAGTCAATGGAGCTCAGAGGAAGCTTCAGGTGACCAGCTATGAGAGGTGGTTGTACAGATACTGAGTGCTGTTTGAGATATTTAAGAGCTACCCTGCTGGCCTCTAGCCACCAGTCCAGAAGGACACTGGTCTTCCCCAAGTCCTGTGTCACGTTTGGGAGTCATGAGTTTTGAATAGAATATGACATCAGAAATAATACTAGGTGTCTACTGATGGCAATGAAATCAAGCTCTCAATATCTACTCAGTAAGATGATGCTTTCTAGGCTCCTTGGATTCTGCTGGTTAGATGTTTATTAGCTGTAATGAGAACCTAAGTAAGCAGCATGGTTTTAGGCACTTACCTTTGGGAAGGATTCAGCTGCATATATTTAGATCTCTAGGATCATTTAGGTTTTGTGGGATATTTCTTCTGTTCTCTCACAGCCCCTGTAGAAAGAATGTCTTTTCCTCAAGGATTGTGTCATGTTTACCAGCTTTATGCAAGTGTTTTGAATGGCTGGTAGCATTTTGTGTGCAATCCATGTCTGTACTTACTCTCCAGCTTTCTTAACTTCATGTGGAATCCCAGCCATTATCTTCAGCTCACACACAGAAGAAAAATATTTCCTAGGATAGCCTCAAAATGCTGTGATCAGAAGTGGATTTTCCAATTCCAATTTCCAGTTCCAATGCAGAACCAAAAAGACTGGGGGGCAGGGAGTGGTAATTAACCTTTCAACAGAAGAGCTAACACCAGTTAATTGACCATGAGAAGTTAACAACTTCAGTCTGAGGTGTTCATGAGCCAACTGCCTCACTATTTCTGTAGCACCTCGGTGCTGTTTTGTTTTGTGACATACTTATTCCCTTTCTCATGACACAAACTTACAGTATCAGTACATTTGGCATTTACTGAAAAGAAAACTGGACAATTACCATGTCTAATACTGTGTATGCAGAATTCCCAGCATGATGATACTAAAATGAATTATACATTTTAAATAGTAAAACCACAGATAATTTGGGCCTTTTAAATGTCAAGTTTCTGTTTTGCTTAGTTCTTCTAACTGTTGTAACATTGTCAACACCTCCTCTCCTTGGACATTTCCGTTTGTTCATTTCAGACAAGATATTTGAAAAAATCTTTTAGCAGAGTTCTGAAAAGTCGTGGATCTTTCTACTGAAGGCTCATGTGTATAGTGTAGCACTTCATCATGTTCATAGGTATTAGTAACTGCATGCGGTATAATGACTGTGTTTTAAGTTCTGAAATATTTGCACTCAGAATCTGCCTGTCATTATGAAACCCGTTTTTCTAGGTGTTTCTGGACATATACTCCCAATGAAAATACCATGTAGATATCTGATAACAGAATTCAGATAATACATGTTTTATGCAATCTTTATCCTATCTGACTTATAATCTTGGAAGTTGTATAAGTTCGAACACTGAGTTTTGAGTCAGTGAAATGAATTAGGTGTCTGCATGGAGTGATTCATCCTGTTTAAACCACCAGATTTACAGGGTGAGATTAATTACCCACTGGAGGTGCCTTATTCATTCTCTTTGTACATACAGGGCTTAAGGTTACTGGTTTTGAAGTAGTCAACTCTGAGTTGACTGAAGTTGACAATATTAATCTTCCCTTTTGTAATTGGAATGTGGAATGTGAATGTGCTAACCAGCTCTTAAGCTTTTCATCAGATCTGCACTGACACTGAGCACTCAGATTTAGCTTACAGATAGTAGATGTTTCTACTCGTCTTTTGGTGTTGCCTCCAAAACTGTATCACAGGAAATTGTTCAATTATGTTCATTGCTCAGCCATGAGAATTCATAATAAAGCTGCTTAGACTAGCTTTAATGCATTTTGGACAATGAAAATATGTGATGCATTTAATTATTCAGCACTCACTGAGACTGTCACCCAAGGTAAAATTTAGAAATGTCTACTTAATTGGTAACCAATATCTAGTTTTGTTTTTACTCGAGTTTGCTGTGAGGTTGTCTTGGGCAGAATGAACATGTGGCAGTAATGGTGTTGCACACAGCTGTGTGAGCTGTGGCCATGAGGTTCGTGGGGGGCATGTTTAGTTTTACATGAAGGAACCTGCTGGGGAAAGGTGTCTCCCACAAGAGTGGGAGATGCCTGCACTTGGCTCTTGTTTGCTTTCTAACTGGCATTTCAGGAGAGCAGTGACCTGGAGTGCTGCAGGCAGGAGCCACAGAGACCTGGCACTTAACTTCCTTGGCAAATAGGTAAGCAATAGTTGTCCCTAATGTTCAGCAGAACCTGAACTTAACTCCAAAATGATGAGTTTTACTTTTCTGTCTATATTTAATTTTTTTTTTAATTAAAGGAATAATTTTTTGAGTTCTTTATTTGCCTTCTTGTTTTACAGCTTTTTTGTTTCAGTCCTTATGTATTCTCAGAAGCTATGAAGGCTGAAGCTATGGAGGTTGATATTCTATCAAGAATAGAAATTTAAAGTCATGGAATTAAAGTATGAGTAATATGCCAATTTTCATGGAAGTTCATAAAGGAATGACTCCCATGGGAGGGACCCCACACTGGAGCAGGGAGGGACTGTGAGGAATTTCCCATGGAGGAGGAAGGAGTGGCAGAGACAACCTGGAAGGAACTGACCACAGTCCCATCTCCTGTCCTGCCTAGCTGCTGGGGGGGAGGAAAAAGAGAATTTGGGATTAAATTAAGCCAGGAGAAAGGGGTGCATAGCTGGAAGGTATTTTAAGATTTGTCTTTATTTTTCATTATCCTACTCTGATTTGTTTGGAAATAAATTAAATTAATTTCCCCAAGTCAAGTCCGTCTTGCCCATGCTGGTAAGGCATGAGTTATCTCTGCATGTCCTTCTCTTGACCTATGAGCCTTTTGTTAAATTTCCCTCTGCAGCTGCAGAGCGAGGTGACAGAGTGGACACCCAGCATCCAGCCAGCGTCAATCCACCATAATAATGGAGGAAAAATCATACTGTGGGGATGGAGTTTTAAAAAATGGAGAAAAAAGTGAAGTGGATTTAAGAGTCTTAATTGTATAGTCAGAATACAATATTTTAATCCAAGTGCCGTATAATGAACTCAAATCTATTTCCAGTCTCAGAAATCAGAAAACTTTCATCCTCTCCTTGCAAAAAAATTCATCCAATGAAATCAGGAGTCTAGACCTTTCTTAAGGCAGTCATTCTGATTCCATATAGTAAAAAACTTCCTGGCATGGAGTGAAAGAATATATGTGTGCCAATGGATTAAATAGGCTTTTACAAACCTCGGATTATTCTGCAATGGGCTATGAGGCGTGTAGTTTTCATGACAAAAATGCAACTTGCAGGTAGCTGAGGAAGTAACTTTTGAAAGACTGGAAAGCAGAGTGCACAGAAATCAAGGTGATGTTTATAACCATTGAGCCAATGGCATCTAGGATGATTTACAAATAAGTTCCTCTCTTTTACTCCTGGATTTTGCACAGAAGAAGTCTGTAAAATGAATGCCAATGAATTTGAGTAACTGAGCTTAACACTGATAGTACAGCTTTTTACTCCCAAACATTTCAGAAACTCAAAGATCTGTCTTATAGAATATGAATTCACAGTAGTGAAGACTGATCAAAATTAGAGGAAAATTGACAAATAATTTGTACATTTATGAGTTAATTCTGACATCAAAAGAATTACCCACTTAAACATGTTTCTTTTCTGCATGAGGTAACATCTATAAACTGGAGTCAAAGCTTGGATTCTCACATTCCATGAATCTAAATTGCATTGCTTACTTATATAAAATGAAAGATCCCTGAGGTAGTGAACCTGTTCCCTTCTGGGATTTTGTTTGCTGTTTTTAAGTGTTATGTTCTCCATGGCTAACCAGCTGCCTTAGAGTGACTCCGGAGGTGAGTAGAATAAATGCCAAATCAAATGGACTGACATTGCATAAGAGGAATACAAAGGGAAATCTGAGACCACAGATGCTGAGCAAAATGATACATGAATACAATAGAAAGATTCACAGCCCCAGAGAACAGATCTTTTAAAATGCAAGACCTGTCATAGAAGTTTCTTTGAATGAAAAGTCAGAATTTTAAATTCTTGCAATAGTGTCTTTTGCCTGTGCTTCCCAGCAGGACTAAATTGTTATGGATCATGCAGTCTGCCATTAGCCAGGAGATGCTCCACATGCAAGTGCTGTTTGTTCCCTGTTTGTATTGCATTGTCAGCAGTAGTAAAGCTGTAAGTGTTGGAGAGGCACAGCTGGCCTAGAGCAGAAAGTTGGTCATCCTTTTTAAATATACTTCAGTTCTTGACAGAGTGCTTACTGGGAATTTTTTACTGATCATCTCAGTTCTCCTTATGGCAAGCCCAGAAGGCACTAACATTGTTCTCCAGTTCTTCAGCTCTCAGTTGAATAAAAAATAGAAACAGATATGACTATAAGGAGTGAATAAATGTGCTAAAATATTGGAATCTTTGCAAATAGCTGATATGTCAGGTAAAGAGCAATTAAAATGCTTTAATAAAGACATGCTAAGAAAATAGTCCTTTATGGAATTAGGTTGCATATGAACATGTGTCCATGTTAAGCACAGTCTTACAGGAGTTAGCTTGGTGACTCCTCAGTAAACTCAGTGCAGTATTTGCCTCTGCTTTTCCAGCCATTTGGGCAGTGAAGTCCTTCCTTTGAGGGTAGAATGGAAGAGTGTATGTCCAGGGAATGTCCTCACTACATACCGAATTGTCTTTCCAAAAAAACCCACAGTAATGTTTCCATTTGTGTGCATGCAATCCTGCTGGGATTGCCTTCCCATCCCTTGAAAAACGCTCTCTGCCTCACTCTATTAGCTGAAAGTCAGATGTCTTTCAGCTTCATTGAATCAAGGGTAGGTTGCAAAGGCTGCCTGCTGAAAAACCCCAGCCATGCATCCAGCAAACTCCCCACAGTGGCTATTGGTTTAGTAGATTTCAGCTGCTGGTGAAAAAGATGAGAGTGCCAGTGGCTTTTAACCACCCAGGGAATTATAGATCAAAACTGTTATCTGGAACAGCACTAAAAATGATGTGCTGAAATAAATATGAGCCATCTGAGGTTCCAATGAACATTATACTGCCACATGGAATACAGCAGCTCTAGCATTGTTTAGTGGAAGTTACTGAGAACACAGACCTGATACTCTTTTCTCTGATCCTGTAAGATGAAGGGAAATAAATATTTCTTCCAATATGCAGTTTTGGAAATACTTTCTATTTTCTCTAAACAAGCAAGCGAAGAACCTAAACCCCTAAATACCTCCCAAAACCCTCACCTAAAACTTGAATGTATTCCAATTTAAAGCATTAAATCTCGTCTGTGCTGTGAAAATTATCACTGCTCATGAGTGCTGGCATTTAATTCTCCTAGGCCTTTTGGATTATACATGTTGATGCTATACCTGTCTGAATCCCATCATATTTGTACTTCCCTGTTTATTAGTTTTAACTCTGGAGAAAAGGACTGTTACAAATAGTATTAAAATACAAATTAAAACCTTAGGAAATATGGGTTTGTGGGGCTGATGAGGAGTGAATATGGGATCCACTGACTCCCATTTTTTTCCCTGATGGTATAGTGGTGCTAAGTCAGACAACTCAGTTGAAATTGAGTGGAAGAATCACACAGGCCATTTAAAGGGTTCTTTTTCAATCTGCTGCTTGCTTGATTTGCCCTGAACTCATTGGCCACCCTAAATATCAGATACTTAGTCTTGCTCCTGATCTGTGAATTTCTGACATCCTTACCCTGGAGGGTTTCTGTGGGTGACCAGCAGGAAGCAGAGAGGTCTAGAGAGAGGTTAGAGAGTTGGTCAAAATGGAAGATCTGCAGGTCATGTTTCAATTTCAGACATAAGGGAAATACCTTCTGAAGGAAATATTTTCAGTGATATTGTCTGGCCTAAAAACGCTAAGACTTCTTTTGCTTATGACCTTTGACAATTGTGTCTAATGTACCTCTAACATCACATGCCTTGTGATCCTGGAAAATGGCATAAAGGTGTGTGCTTTTCAGAAACTTTAAAATTTACTTGCCCTATGGATTGATTTTCAGGATAACTTAATCTCAGGTCACTGCAAATTGTCAGCAATGTCTTCCCATTCTTTCATTTGCTGAACTAATCAGATATGTCTATAGGATATTGTCAGTTCCTTTCTGAAACAGTTAATGATAGTTCATCATGTGAGTCTGCTGTGAGGCTTTGGAACTGTTACCTGCATTTCTCACTTTCTCTTGTTCTTCTTTTCTCAGTTGGTTTTCCATTTATCTATCTATACTCTAAACTCCAAAATGTTTTTTAACAAATTTTTTTCTGTACATTTCAAAGAATTAAATTAAATTTTATCAAATAAAGGATTAACAAGAAACTAAGTGATCAGTCCAGGCTAGGCAACTGCATATTTTTTGTGCTGTTCCTATAGGAAGGAGTTTTTTTCTTAGTAGTGCACTGAATTCCATACATTGGTAATAGCTATCCAGAATACTGGAAGTAAGGGGCACCAGATGTTCACTATGCTAAAGGATATAAATAAAATAGTAAATAGTGAATAGAAATGTGTGAGTGGAAGGAATGGGCAGAATTGGTCAATATCCTTTTAAATTCATCTGGTCTGGAAGACAATTTTCTTTCCCTTGCAGAAGAGAAAGTTGGCCTGAATATTATGACAGATGCAACAAAATTGTCGATACGCTGCCCCATTTGGCAAAAAAAAAGTAGTGCATTGCCTGTGAGTCATTTCCATACTGTTTGCGCCAGTGCACAGCAGTGTGTGCAAACGGGTTTCCAGTACAGTGCAAACTGATCAAGACTGGTTCTGTAGGTTGTAATAAAATCTGAGCATGTACAATCCATGGCCATAGCAACTAACAGGCCAGATGTCTATCTAATAATAGACATCATAAACCACCACAATGATAGAGAAGGAGAAGAGATACCTCTACCCAGTAAGGAAAGATGGGGCAAGATTTACAGGAGCAAGTAGTGACAGGACAAAGGGGGAATGGCTTCAAAGTGAAAGAGAGTTGGTATAGATTAGATATGGGGGAAAAATTCTTTACTGAGGAGGTGGTGAGGCACTGGAACAGGTTGCCTAAGGAAATTGTGAATGCCCCATCCCTGGAGGTGATGAGTTGGATGGGGTTCTGAGCAACCTGGTCTAGTTGAAGATGTCCCTGCCAATGGCAGGGAGGCTGTAACTAGATGATCTTCAAGGTCACCTTCCAACCCAAACCATTCTATGATTCTGTGATTCTATGATATTGTATGCAACTGAATAGATTTTTCTGATGGCATGCTTGTAAGACATGTTAGAACTTTACTCTCTTGACTATCCTAAGTGATTATTTTTCGTTTCGGTAACAATGCTCTTAGAGGGAGCCCAGGAGAAAGCTGCTTTGCCTTGTTTTCACATTTGCCATTCAGCATTCTTATTTTTTTTGCAGGAGGCATTTAAAACATAGTTAACAAGAAGTATTTTGTTAAACCAGCATCCTATTCAGAATAAGTTGCACACCTATTTTCAATGCTGTCTTTTGAGTTCCTGCTTTCTGAGGACACAAGGCTATTCAAATCCAGGGCACAGATCCAAGTGAGCAGTTAACAGTACTGTTAACTCTTTTTCTAGCATGATTTTAGCCCATGCCAGGTAATAGCTTTTCAGACTTTCAGGATGTAGTCTGGAGAGCAGTACAGGTCATGCAGCATTTCCATTTTGAATGGGGTCATCTTGTTTGGTGGAAAGAAAATGCAAGCGCATGGCCATAAGTTGCACTTTGTACATGTCTCTATGATAGTCTAGTCTCTACTACTGCAGGCAGCAGAGATATGAATCTACTCATTAGAAGAGAAGTGATCACAAAGCATGTTGTAAATCCTTAATTTTACACAAAGGGGCCAAACCAGTCTTAGCTCTAGTGCTTCTTGGAGAAGAGAGAATCCTTGTGTGTGTGGCTCTGCCGTAGAACTCTTTCAGATGAAGCCTGACAAAGCAGGTGTGAGTGAGGCTTACTCACCTATCGAGGTGCTGGGTTTTGGCTCTTTCAGCTGTAACCAGCAGGGAGGATTGTGGGCCTCACTGAAGAGACACTGCGTTCTCAAGCCTGTTCTCCGCCATGCAGCACAGACACAAGGTAAGGCAGTGCTGGTTTAATTCAGTCAAGCTGTACCTCTACCAGCATGGAGAAGACTGGCTTAACCCTTCTGCATCAGGAATCAAGTACAGTAAAGATCTATTCACTGTCATTCACTGGCAGGCAGAAGAATTGCAGATCAGCCTGGGAACATCATGTTACTGGGAACATGACCATGTCCAGTACTCATTGGAGCCAGAAGACATCAATTTGACAACAGGCCATCAAAGAGAAAGGAAAGAAACATAACATGAACTTGAGAAAGAACTACTAGAGTGTGAAGAAGCAGTAACAATGTTGTGAAGGGAAAAAAGACACAAGACTTTTCCATCATAGTCCTATTTCTTGCCCCAGTTCTGCTTGCTAAAGTATGCATGACAAAGTATTGGTTTGTAGTGATTGTTGCTTACTCCTAATTGAAATCTATAATCCCATTACAAATTCATCCAGACACATTTAATCAAACCATATCCTGTTGAGCAAATTGAGATCCAGGTTCGTAGCTCATTTCTAAACAAATAACACACAGTGTGAGAGTCCTGGCATGGAATTAGGCATCTTGTAGTAAATGCTGCCAGGTCCTTCAGGTTAGCTGAGAAACTGGGTTGCTGCTATTTGCAATTTCTAAAGCATAGCAGGATAGCTCATTTTCCAGGCTGCCTTGGATTTCCAGTTAGGTTGCCTCATGGGGATATTTTGTCTTTTACAATATTCTACTGATGGAGAGACAGAGAAGCTTAAATATGCTTTCTCTATGACTTTTTGAGAACTGGCAGGCTTTTTCATCAAAATTGAAGGCAAAGTTGCTCAGCTAGAACATATCTTATTCTGAACATTATTTTTCAGACCTGGAAATTGAACTGGAAATAATATCTATTTCTTAAGTCTTCTGATAAATGGACAGAATAGCAGCTCCAGTTTGCTTTCCCATGCTAAGTTCCACTGTTCCACCTTTCGGTGTAAGATCAGACCTTGACCATTACAGAAGGAAGACACCTATAAATTTCAGGGTTCAAAAATTGCCTTCTGCTTTCTTGGCTACTCTTTCACCTTTTCCTGCTACATACACCCCCAGAAACCAACACCTCTACCCCCACAAAAAATGAATATTCGTGCCTGAAAGTTACTCTATAATCCTTGTGTTCACAGTGTCATAATGCCAGACTCTAGGTGGCAGCATCTGTGAGTGAATATTAGGTGTTTTCCTAAACTGCTTATTTCAAGCATGTCTCAATTGATAACCGTTGTAGAATAGTCTTCCTTAAAGCACTTCTTTTTTTCTTTCTGCTCTTTATTTTCATCCTATAAAACTTAGTAATGTACTTAATGTACAGGTGTTCATATCAGAATTCATATCAGCATGTTAACAGAGCTTCTATGATAGTTCAGTGTTTTATTGTAGCTTGAGGCACAGATGGAGAGCAGCACGGGGTGCTGAGCCATTACAGTCTGAAACCGAAAAGGCAATGTTTGGGTAGAAAATATGCATTTTTGCTGTTGCCATAGAAGGTAAGGTGTGCCTCTGTGTCTTGGCTCTGCATCAGCTGTTTATGCTGTAACAGATGATGTCTTAGGGTTATAAAAGCCCAGACTGGAGGCATAGCTCTTTAAGTATTTTTCACCACAAAAAATAATGTTCAAGCTGGGTACAACAATGTGCAGAGAGACAGCATTCACTCTAACAGAAGAACAGGTATAGTGGACGTTACTGCAATCTAATGAGGATCTGAGATACACAAAGCAACAAGCAGCCAAGCTAGGGTCAGAGCTGAGCAGAAACATACCTACAGCATAATTCAGGCAAGGAGCTTAACTGCATCTCCTGGACTGATGGCCATGGATGGATGGAGGTCAAAGCAATGGAAACGTATTGATTTGCTGAGGACCATGACAATTAACTATCTAGCTCAGACTATTAGAATAGTAAAACTTTAAATGGAATAAAAATACATTCCTAACTTCATTTATATGTTATGTTCCCTTTTGCTCATGACAGGAGTTCGAGTATAACAGCATCTCTTTTAATCCAGCAGCTACAGCTCTAATTAAAGCCCCATTGCCATAGGGCAAGTACATGGACAAACATGTGCCCACTCTCACTACCTGGGCAAATATCTTTTCAGCTGTTTCCAGTGATACTTCATAGAGATTAAATAATGTCTTTACATCATTTGTACAGATACTGCCTGAGGCCTGAACAATTGGATCCCCGAGTGCATTGAGCACAGTCCCAAAATAGTTTTATTTTGTAACGATCTGGTGTTACAGTACGGCACCAGAACTGTTGTTACTCGGGGAAAATAAAAAACCAAAGATGAGTAGCTAGGTCACCAGTCCAAGCCCTTTCCAAGCCCTTACCTATGTATTTAGCACACATACAGACACATAATTAAAACTGAGTGAGGATTAAATTTACTTGCTATGTGTTCGAGAATGGGCACTGAGAACAGGGTGAGCTTGATATGTAAGCAAAATCAATTAACCTTTGTTTGCCCTCAGCTAACACTCCTGCTCACCTGTCTCCACATCTATGTAAATAGAAAGCTATTCCCTATAACCTACCAAAGAGAAAAAAATAACAGCTGCTGAAATTCGTATTTATCCTTAAAAATGTCATTTGTCTCATGAGGTATCTACACTTCTCATTAATACCAAACAGACAAAGACTTGCAAAAAATGGTGCAGACACTTTTTTCCAGCTGTTAACATGCATTTAGAATTTCCACTATGATATTCTTGCTTCTATGATTAGCACATGGCTGGGTATGCATACATTTACGGAGTAGCAACCTCAGAATTCCAGTGCAGTCAGAACAACAGAATATACCACTGATGCCAGAATTATTTTTGCTTTTGTGTTTCCTCTATATATATTCGTAGCTCTGTAGAGTATTGCTCTACAGTTCCTAGCTAACTCCAGTCCTTTTTCTCCCCTGCTAGACAGAAAGACAAAATACATTCTCCAGAGGCTCCAAGCCCTGGGGGTCCAAGACTAAATTCTCTGGAAAGCAAGAATGAACTACTCTCCCCAGACACTTTCTTATAAGAAAAGTACAGCTATTACCAAGGGGCGCAGGGAGGGTGTCCAGAAAAGGGTTTAACCAGAAGGGGGAATTCCCTCATCACCAATTCTTCTAATTGTGAATACTTGTCAATTATATTAATTTTCTAAACTTATAAAATTGTATTCACCCTATGTGGGCTGGGCATTTTTCCATATCTACCCCTCGAGGTCTCCATTAAAGACCTGCCTTTATAATACCTCCTATACTAATATTGTCTCAAAAGTGTGTTTTATTCCTAGGTCTTTAAGGCATCACCACATATCTACATTTGCCTCAGTCTTATGCTCTAGACAACAAGAAAACAGTCTGAAGAACTTTTCAATATCATCTACCTGAATGCTGCTCTGTCATGTTTACTTGTTCTGTAATGATTTTATTGTAATAATTAATGATATGACCAGTGATACTGTGCAGTTCTATAGGATTCATTTTATATATGGAGCTCTGTGCATATATATTATGCTTTCCTTTGAATATATACAGTACTGAATGTGAGGATGTTAAGAACTTTGTGTATGCATATATTTATATAACAATGAAACTAAGTTAAATGGGGAGGCTCAAGAAAGTAGTGCCATACAAAATAGCAGTCATTTCATATACAAGCTCCTGTAGTTAAGATATGGCTCTGAAGTTCTAAAGATGTGTGAAAGAGGATTTTGAGTAATGCCTGATGCAGAAGGCAAAACAGTGGTCTGAATTCTGACTTGATTAATGGATGCTCAGCTCATAAAGCAGAAGCAACATAGGTATAAACTGGATCAGCTTTGTGGAAAGTAGTCTCAAGAAGCAAACCAAATATGAGCTGTCACTGCAATACTGCTAGGATTATTCCCATAACCATTGCTGCCATAACCATTCTTAATTTTGTCAGAGCCTTTCAGAGAGACTCCTTGTTTCATTTACACTGATTTGCTAATACCTAGACAGGAAGGTGTGGTAGGTCTCAATCAGGTCCTGGTATGGATTCACTAATCTTTATGGTAGTATTTATATGTAGGTTTCTCTTGCTTTTAGTGAACTAAAATGAAAAACAGAATCTGAGCTCCCTCAAGTTATGAAAATTAAATTCTGGTTCTTACTGCAGAGAGCCTAAGGCATAAGCATCTCCCTGAGAAAGAAGGGGTTTATTACAAAAATCTCCTAAACAGGCATGTTCAGGCTAGCATTGTTCAGTCATCCACAATTTGTTTATGGAAGATTATCCATGCAGCCAGAAGCAACAGAAAAGATATTTTTATGTTCTCTCAAATATAAGCTATGTCATGTGTGCTAGATTTACAGTCATAAAGATGTTGGTTTGGTGCTTTGCTTTAGCATATATGAACACATAGATGCCGTGATGCTGAGCATAAGTGAAATTATACAATTAAATAATTGTGCAGAATAATTATATAAAATTTATTTCCTCAAAGGTCACTGAAAACAAATTCAGTTTGTTCTAACCACTACTCATAGTTCTAAGGCTTTTCAGTTGCTACTGATCTTGACAGAAAATTCTGGAACATGTGTGTGAACATGCATGTAATGCAACAGATACTCAAGAAAACAGTATCGTACAAAACAAGAACATGTAGGTTTTTCATTGTCAAAACAATGCTGACAAGATAAGGGTATTTGTTGCTGTACGTTGGAAAACGCAGAAAAAAGGCCATTCCTTTACAAAAGACCTTGTAACTTTTTTTTTGCACAATTTTTGCACTTAGCCTAAAAGAATATATGCCTGCTCTGCAAGTCTGTGGTTAGCACAAGGAATCCTTACTCATGGTACCATACAAAGCAAATGAATCTGCCATTACTCTGTTGGTTATTTAAGGTGAATAAAAATGGAAATATCTTACATGTTCAAACAAAGTACTATGTTTCTTTCAACAAAAGCCCAATGCAAGGGGAACCTCAGGAAAAAAGAGCATGCCAGTCATGACAAAAATTTCCTTGTGGGAGAATATCAGGGTTCTCTTGCCATGCATTACCAGCCCCTCCTGCCAGTACAGTTGTAAATTTCTTTCTTGCACCTCTAGACTTAGGCAATATCTGTAGTTTGATCTTGAACAGGGCTAATATTTCAACCAAAAAGAATCAATATTCCTAAAAAAGGTAATTTACCTCTAAGTCTTTACTTAACTGTAAAAGATATCTCTAAAGTGTCGTTTGATTATTTCTCTTTCTCACAACAGTAACCAAAGCCCTAACACCATATACTACATGTCATATGAGTGTCACAAAAGACCAGATGGACTTTATCTATACTGAAAACTGGCCAAAAGGATACTTTTTTTTGAACTCACAATTCCCTCTGACAGCCCCTTTCCAAACTTAGTCGCCCTGAAGTTCTGGGCTAATTCTTCTCCTCAACAAACCTAACATTAGCAGAGTGCCCTAAACCAAGCCTGGGCATAGGAGAGGAATCCCTCTCTATTCAGACAAACAATTAGATAAATGATGCAATTCTCCAGTTGTAGTATCAGTTCTTACTTAACAATGAAGGGTACATTGCAGCCTCACTATAACTTAATTTCAGATTTCTCTTTGTCTCTCAACCTCCTCTGGCACTAACATAAATGCTTGACTGATGCATAAAGCAAAAACAGCGTTCCATGCAAAGATTCAGTGTTCTTCATGCCAGTGAAGAAGATTCTTAATGAATATCTCTTTATCTGCTGCTGTCCAGATGGGATCAAACTTAGCTGTGGACTTTCAGTCAAAAATAACCTTAAACCAAACCCTGAAATGAACTTCAGAAAAAAAAATGCCAGTGAAGAAGAAAAATTCCTAAGGAAACAATTATTTTTGCACCACTCACTTCCTTTTGCAGCTCTAATGATTGAGAGAAAAAGCCTAGAGCTACAGCTTGAGTGGTGCAGAAGAAGGGCTGTCTGATAATAAAAAACCCTCTAGGCTTGATTTTCCCCTGGTTTAAATCCTTTTCTGGATAAAACGAAGAAAGAAAGTGCCTAGACTTATTTTATATTTTGGATGATATTTAGGAATAAAATTGCAATAAACTGTGGGATAGCTGTGTTTAGGACACTGAAAAATCTTCTAAGAAAAGGAACAACTGAGACTTGAATTTTCCTCTCAGGAATCTGAAGCCTCTGATAGAAGCAGGAAGTGGCGGTGGAGCAGTCACCTTATCACTTGAGATCCAGTTGAAGGAGAGCTTCAAAGAGGAAAGATATAGGCTGAAAAGAGAAACCTGCACCCCTCTGGGCAGCACCTTTGCAATGCCACTTCCAGCTGTAGGTCTCTTTCCTGACCCTAACTCTCTTTCTTAGCTGAGTCTTCTCCTTGGCTGAACCCTAGCTCAATGCCCAGTGCCACAGCAGGGATGAGCACATCTAGAGGGAACAATTCTTTTGGCAGCCTTGTTTTTCAGCCCCTTTGCAGCCTCTGCCTAAACACTGCTGTAGATTTTGTCTCTTTCCTAATACTCTAACCCTTAATACTGGTCTTTGAGACCCAGTGCCCTGGCCCAGATGAGCATGTTCTCAGGGGACAATTATTTTACATCTTTGCCCTCACTTTTTCAGCCTGTTTGTGGCTGCAGTCCAATGAGAGGTCTAGGTTTTCTCTTTCACCTCATTCTAAGGGAGTCATAATCCAAATCCTAGGCACATCCATATTCCCAGACAAGACCAAGCTGAGAAAATTTTCAGGGAATTTACTAATTCATCTACCCCCCATCCCTGCCCTCCACCACCTTGGTTTTCGCTTTGCCTTTGTAGCACTATTGCAATCAGAGCTTTATGCTCTCTCTTTTTTAGACCTAACCCCCACCCGCTGCAGGTGGCGCTATCAGCTTCTTCACAAGTTAAAATCTTGCCACATTCTGACCTTTCTGCCACTGTTTCCCCTGCCAGACTCCACTATTCCCATATGAGAATTGCTGCATCAGTCCGTCCTTCTTGGTTTGCTGGAGATTTTCCAGAGCCCTCAAGACTGTGCCTCTGGGGTTTCCCTTCCTCTCTTTCCTTAGGTACAGAGACACTGTCTCACCACATGGGTGCTAATATTTGAGGACCGTTCTGTCCATTCAGTCTCAGCTCTTTGAAATGTAGGATCTTTTTCTTGTCAATGAAACTTTGATTTTTCTTTTTTTTTTTTCTTAACTGCAACCATAACCCTAAGAACAGAGGGAGTTTATAGGAAGGAAATTCAGCTCTTGTCCAGAAAAAATTTTCTCAGTACAGAGGCCTTTATGCAGTTCACACTTTTGTTTTCTTTCAGCCTCTTGAACCTAGAACTCTGTATGTTGTATTTTTTAATGTGTGCCAACTTGTTAATCTACCCTACCAGCTAGCCAGTGTAAGTACTCTGTCCCAGTGTGCAATGTCGGTAAGTGTGGATTTCACATGTATTCATAATTTCTTTCTTCAGCCTTGTTCCAGACCATCCCTACTGTATTATCTTCTGGTATTATTTTCTTTCTTTGAAGCTGTTATTTCCGTTTTAAGTGTTACTTTGGTTGCACTATGACAATATTGTATGTTATTAACAAAAATGACTGATTAAGGAACATTTGAGGGAGAAACATAGGTTTCTGTTTCATGTTTGCTCTTCAGATGAAACTGTCTTTGAATCCCACAATGAGCTGCATTCTATAAGAAAAACAATAATTCACAAGGGAGTTTTGGGAGCCCTTGACAGCTCCAACCAGATCCTTAAATCAGTTGGTTTTGAGGCCGTCATGTTGCAGCCCTTGGTTATAAGGACCACCTTTGAGTTAAGTGATACTGCTTTCTGAATAAAATTAACACTTCTTGCTGCATTGATATATGGATGGAGAAGTATGCAAAATAATTTTTCTTACAATCAAAATGGAGTTCTTGCTAGTTTTATCATCTGTTTATGAGTAGTTTTCTATTGCTATTAATAGCACTTTTCATTTAACTCTCAGCAAGTTACATGTACATCCATAGGAAAGTCCAGTCTTGTAGGGCTGTCACTACAGAACCAAATTAAATATTCATGAATTTGAATCTATGATATTTTCAATTTGACTTGAGGAGAGGAGCTTTTGATGGAGTAAATTACCACAGAAGTATTTTTTTTTCTATTCTGAATTGCATAGAATTAATGGCATATAACTCCATAACTCTGTCTTCTCTGGTTAGGCCCTCATTGATAATATCTGATTTTTTTTTTTTTGCTATGTAATGAATATCATTTTTTATTTAAATGGCTTGACTGCTTTCAAGCTTGTAAGAGAATTGTGGGTTGCACTGTGTCTGTTGGAAGTGATAGATGGCATATTTGAAGAAATTTTCCTTTTAACCATTAGATAAAGTCATTTGCATGAATAAAATTCTGTTAAGACTTTACAGAAGGGTGGGTATTGTTTCATTTATGCTTCATTTTTTCATATTCACTTGTTCAAAACTCTTAAGAGAATCGTGGTAATTAAAATAAAGACTATTTCACTTTTCCTGCCACTCTTCCTTATCTCTTCTGTATCTCTTCTGATTCCTTCAAAATGCAGTTCTACTGTCTGAAAGTGCAGTATTCTGCTGCCATAGTCATAAGGAAGCCAGCATTTCAGCAATTGTGAGGTGCCTTATTAATAAGTTGTCATGTCACCCATGCCTATGCTTGCACAACTTGTTCAGATACCTGCGGATTTTCATGCATGTTATTCCCCCCAGGTGGTATAAGCTTCCTGGCTGAGGTGATTATTTTGAGCACGAAGGTGTTTTTTTCTTAATTATGTAGATTCTTGCAAGTACTATATTCTGTTCCATTTCTCAGCTATGATGAGACGGTGTTCATTTTTCTTTATGTTATGTTATGTTATGTTCATTTGTAGGTGCAGGAAAATATAGAAAAATATTTTAATGATTAGATGAAGAAAGGTAGCTCAAGGAATACAAGAGAAGTCTGGACTTTTGTTACTGGAAATTGGAATGCTGTGTATTTTTCCTTGATGTTACATCTTGAAATCATCTTAGCTAACGATTCTCCACTGAAAATAAAATCTAACAACAGAAGACATATATCTGTGCCCTTATTGTCTCAAAGATTATTTATAAGATGAATTGAGCTCTTGAGAAACAATCTGAAGCTTTCATCAAGAGAATATTTGCTGTGATACTTTCAGTATTAATTGTGATTTCATCAGAAAATAGATATAACTCGGAGAAAACTTGCTATGCATTGAGTCATTGTTCAGGGAAGCAAATTGCAACTGTATATTGTTTCCTGTTGTAAAATGCTTCAACATTGCAATGAAAGTTCCGTATCATCATGGTACATTCATTCACTTGATAACAAAGATTTACACTGTGAATTTCATGCAGTGCCTGGAGATGAAAACTTAGGCTGCTTTTGATTAGCGGCTGTTTCACTCAGGAAAGATTGCTTCTTTATTTAAACTTATTGGAGAATATTAATGAAATGCTTTTTACACACATTGCTATTTTAATTTCAAATAAACTGGCAATAGAAGATTTAGCCTTCTCTACATTTGATTTTGATCCTCAACTTTTCCCGAAGATCAGTACAGCTTCATACATTTGAATTATGTATATTCTGTCTCATCTGGTAATACGAAGTTGTTAGTTGTCAAAATTCATGTAAATTCTTAATTTCTGTAAGAATATGGAAGACTTTGATTGCACTAATCATGTTCATATAGCAATGTATACTGTGCTATTCTTTTCTCATGGTCTGAAAAAATAATTAGATCATATTTGTAGAAGTTCATATATATGATGACTCCAATTCTTAAAAATTTTCAGAAAATAGATTATAGAATATTCTGAGCTGAAAAGGACCCATTTGAATCATCAAAACCCAACTCCTGACCCTGCACACAACCTTCCCCAAAAGTCACACCATGTGAGTATAGAGAGCATTGTCCAAACACTTCTTGAGCTCTGTCAGGCTGCTGCTGTGACCATTTCCTGGGGAGCCTGTTCCAGTGCCCAACTGTAGCTCTCTGGGTGAAGATCCTCTTCCTGATGTCCAACCAAAATCTCCCCTGACACAGCTCCAGGCCATTCCCTTGGGTCCTGTTACCACAGAGAAGAGATCGCTGCCTGCCCCTCCTTTTCTCCTCATGAGGAAGTTGTAGATTGACGTTAGGTCTCCCTTCAGACTCCTCCAGGCTGAACAGACCAAGTGCCCTCAGCTGCTCCTCAGAAGACTTCCTCTCAAGGCCCTTCATAAGCTCTGTAGTCCCAGAACAACTGGTTTTGCAGCCATATCACGTTGCCAAACCCTGTCTTGTTCATTTTTGGATTTTGCCCTAGGGACTACTTCACCACACTGAGTATTTCTGTATCTGTTTTTAATTGGATTTCCCAAGGTATATTAGGTTGACTTTTTTTTTTTTTTTAAGAAGAAACTCATTTTGCTCCATTTGATTTCAGCACAGATTTCTAATCTCTCCACATCTCTTTGTGTCATATCACCTAACTTGTTGCTTTTTACATCTCCATTCAACAGGACTGTTTCCAGATGACTGTCTTGTTCTCTCTCTAGCTACTCAGTCATCTCTGAAGAGCTGACCAGAACCAGTACTTACTGATGTCCAAAGCCAATCAGTAGGCCACTGCTTTACACTACTCTTTAACACTTAAATAGTTAACCCGCATAATAACAATTCGAATGATTCCTCAAAGCAATTTTTTTCCCCATATTCTATCTTCATTTTTAGTCTATGACCACAAGTGATGATGAAATTGCTGGTACTAAAATGTATTTTGTGTCCGGAATATCCATAATATGTTTCTAGTTATTCATGGATAATTAAAATATAAATGGGGAGGAATTGTTCTGATTTGCATAATAGCATGCATGACTGCTTGTTGATTTTGGCATATCTGTAAATGGTAATTGTTTTTATTTATTTATTATTAAAAAATATTTCTTTTCCTGACATTTAAGTGAGACAAAGCTTGAATTCCAAATGATTCTTATGCTCTTCAGCTGAATCATGTACAATATAAAGATCTTATAACAGAGAAGAAAATTATGGAAGATTTGATTGAATAAATAATTTTAATCTCATTAATATTAATTGCTTATGTAATTTTAAATGGCTACATAGAAAGAGGTGAATAAAATTAAGTGAGATTTGAAGTAATAAAAGGTGTTCATCCTTTAAAGTCAAATTTTATTTCATCTGTTAGTGTACCAACCATTTAATGGTTGTATTCTGTACCTTTGGAGTTACTAATTTTATCCTAAAGCCATATAGGCTGGTTTTCATCTATAAGTGCTTCAAATCTGAAACATGTGACTTGGACCTAGCATTCTCCAGTTTAATTCCTGCACTGAAATGAATGAAAAAGCCACAAAATGTCCCATTGTGCTATATAATAATGTGAAAATATCAGAAGCTATTAATTTTTTTAATTTGTTTTATTTTGTTTTGTTTCCTTATCTTCTTCAAAGGCATGGTTGAGGTTCTGACCTGCTGCAAAGCTATGTGATGCCTGGTTGTCATGCAGACAGTGATTGTAGTGATGGGTTGCAATTACATTGAACCAGACTGTCCATATTCACTTTTTGTTATTATCTGCATGTGGAGTGCTTTTATTAACTGTGCACTGGAAACATCCTGAATGACATAAGCACCTTCTGCTGTTTGATTTGTGCCCACGTATGTGTGTTTTTGTAGAATGCTGGTAGTCAAATGTGAAATTCACCTCAGAGAAACAATGTACTATCAGAAACATCAGTTTTTACAAAACCTTTTAATTACGAAGAAACCATCAAAACATCCATAGCAACCGTGGTCAGAGTGGCTGACCAAGTGAAAAAGTCTACTGTGAGCTCTGTTACTATGGATATATAGGAAGTGCATGCAGGAATTTCTAGTTATGTTTAATTTCTTTTAAATTCAAGACCTTTGCTATCTGCCTATAGCCAAAGTGAAGAGACAGATCTTTGCTTGCTGCATCTGTCTCCTCTATCAGTTGCACAAAGACAACAAAAAAAGACTGAAAAGGGGGAGAGGAATTCTTGATTAGGACGTATTATGGAAATATGGAAGGGAATATGAAAATAATCAAGGGTGCATAACAGGCAGAAACAGCGTGAGACCTCAGATGAAGTAAGAAATAGATTTCTGTATGGCATTGCTGGGGGATTGAGATGTGTCCCCTTCAAGCAGAGTGTACCCTTTTCACAAGTGTACCCTTTTCACCTATGTGGAACCACACCTTAGAATACATCTTCAGTTCAGACTGTGTATGGAGGAGCAAACTGGTCTGTTTTTGATGGCAGGTGGCTTATGAACACTAGAGAATCTGTCCTTTGAGAACTGAATTTACTAACAATTTCTACCACTTGCTGCCTGCTGCAAATAACCTTTCAGGTGTCTCTCAACTCTGTAGGATGTGGAGAGTCTCACAATCTTTGTAAGGCACACATGCTTTTTTTTTGTTATGAGGTGACTGAAAAATAGTGGATGTATCACTGATTTATATTTTCTCATCTCTGAGTTCAATGTGTGAAACACTAATGCATTAGCAATATTTATGGGTGCTATAAAGAAGATTAATTCACTTGTAATGACCACTGATGAGCTGTTTTTCCTTAATGCTTCATTTTTTTTCATAAGAAGATTTAAGTACCTAACACTTTTTATTCCATGGAGAAAATACAAGGATTTTATTCCCTTCTTACGTTTTCCAGTATTGGCATGGAAGAAAGCTGATGGCATCCTGTGCTGCAGGAGGCTGAAAATTGCCAGCAGGTCAAGGGAGTTGATCCTTCTGTTTGCTGAGCACTGGTGAGGCTTTATCTATAGTACTGGGTCCATTTCTGGCCTTGGCCCTAGAAGAGAGACATTGGCAGGCTGGAGAGTCCAGTGATGGGCTACAAAGATGATTGGGTGTGACAAGAAATGAGGAGTTTCCACATGTGTAACAAGTCCTGCAGGTCCTTTTAAATTAAGTGTTGTTATCACAACTATTAATTTATGCTGTGTCCTCTCATTAATTTAAACTCTTTAGGTTACTTTCTTCGGTTTCAGCAACCAAGGAATGAAAATAAAAAAATACTGACAACAGGTAATTGGCTTTCTATGAGAAATAGAATTGGACAACCACTGTGTACAGTTGATAGAAGTAGCACTCCTCTATGAAGATTTGTCCATTGTTTCTTTTCCTTAGCAAATCCTGCCCAGAACATTACACTGGTCAGTAACCAGAATAGCTTTATCATCATTCACCGGCTGAAAGCTTTAAAAAAGCTAAAAGGATGCCCAGCTATAGAGGTAGCTCACAATAAGGACACCCATAGTGGCCAAAACAAAGGACTAGCTGGCTGGAGTCCTGTTTTTGCTATCCAGTAGTGTATGACAATACAGAAGAAAGCCAGCTGTCCATGGTTCCTTGCTAATCTGCCCTGAGAAGCTTGAAAAGACATATAATTTGGTGAAGGTTACTGGCATATATAAAGCTAACTCCGAAGGCTGCTACCTGTTGTGTTTAAATAAAAAGTCCTTTCCAATTCAGGACTTCAGAAAAAAGATACTTCTTTGGAAAGAAGATAGTCCTCCTGACTTAAGGTTTGCAAGCATAAGAGATGTGGATTCTGACAACCTGAATTCTACTTCAGGCTCATTGTGCAGTGGCTAATAGCCACTCATCTCTTGGGATCTACCTTAGAGGAACAGAAAATGCTGGGCAGGAGGATTTCAATGTAATTTACACCACCAGAATCTGTGCTAATGAAAAAGCTCTAATGCTTACAGCAATCTTAAAAAGACATAAACCCCATAGTCAACAAAGCAGAAAAACAGTCATGGGCGAAGTGCATGATATAATCATATTAACTCAGAATAAATAGATGCCACGCTTGCTAGAAGATTGTTTCTCTTGGAGAGAGAATATCAGACAAAAAGTTTACTTCTGAGGGAAAGAAACAAAGACAGTACTGAAAGATATCCTCAGCAATCTGTGTTTGTGATTTGTGGGTTGCTGGAGGCAAAACATAACATTTTCAAGGAAAGACACATGATTGTGACAAATTCATGATAAAAAATGGAGTAAAGGGAAACAGAACAAACAATAAACCTTGATTTTATTCCAAAACCTAAATTTATGTCACCAATGCTAATAATTTGGTGATTCTTATTGAAGAAAGGTCACTGTTGTGGTTTCACTTACAGAACAAAAAATATCATTGAGCAAACCTAAGGAGAAAAGAGATAGAAAGAAAGAAAGGGTTTTTTGCTTTTCCCTCATTGTCTTGATCTTCAGTCAGGGAAGTGTGTAAAGCTCAGGTATGGAAAGGAAACTTCATATTTTTTAACTTCTGGACATGAAAGTGTTTCAGGGCTTCCAGCCACTAGTTTGAAAACAGAAGCACAGAGAAGGAACCTCAGTGGCTTATCCCATCTGAGGAGCTGATGTGCTGGATTGCTATTTTCAAAGTTCAGTGAGCAGCTTAAGAGGCTGTATTGCTGTCTCACAGTTATACAGCCAAATGAACAGCATCGACCTGAGAAAGGGTACTGGTGTGATGAAGCTGCAATTTGCATACAGGATTGCTTGTTGCATTCAGTGAAACATCGCTTACCAATGGGAATTCTGTGTTCCTCCTAACTGTGAGTACTATTTAATGAACTCAAAATAGATCCTACCTGGGGAGAAAACAACACTGTTCCTGATCAATTCTTCATATTTTACCTTCTTTCACTTCCCACAGGTACTACTGTGGTCTTGTACTATTAATCATTAGTGATTACCATTTATTTTGTTCAGGTATCTGAGAAACACTTTGTTTCGTCACCTTGAGACAGGGACTGAGAAAGTATTAAAGATATGTTACACTTGTAGTGCCTTGCAGTACTTTTTCACTTGTTAGTTAATGCTATGAATAGTAAAGATTCTAAGTGTTGGTTTCAGTCATGTGAGTTTCAAACACTCATAGAATAATTAATTACCTTACACTTAAAATCTCTCTAGTGTATGGTGTAATTATAAATCATTGTATTCTTATATTTCTATTTTTGAAATTTAGAGTTATTTTATGAATCAATCCATGTTATCTGTGTCCCAAGGACAGAAATAGCAAGAGAAATTGTAGATCCACTAAGTGATACCAAGAGACTGATTTGTAGTAGATCCTTATATCATAAATTTAATTATTTTGGAGATTAACATTTCCAAATGAGTTTTTAACATTTCCAGAAAATTGCAATGACTTTTTTTCCCTATCAGCTGCTATTCAGCTGCTGCTACAGAAAATATGTCAGGTACTGAAAATGTAAAGGGAATTACTAAATTATTGGTCCATAAGGAGAACTAAAGCTACTGAACACTGGCAATGCTGCTGCTTGCTTGTTTACCCTCTAGTAAACTTTGCAATAATTACAAATTCTGGAAAGGCATTAGAGAAAGAAACCATACAGCTTGCAAAAGCAAGCTGTTGGAAAGGGGAATGAGATGACAACATGTGCCTAGAATGCTAGCTACTGATATAGAATATATCTAAGTCTTAATAAAGAGGCAATGGGCCGTAAGAAAAAAGAATCTTCTTATATATTACTTAACAGGTGATGCAAGAAAAACAGTAGGAATATTTAGTTGTCTGATGTTGATGCTTAGGAAGACACAGATAAACTGCTGAACATTGCAGTCCTGAGGAAAACAAAATCACAGAGCTTCAGGCTGAACCACAGATACAAATATCTTTGTGTAAAAGTAATGGATGAAAGAGTTGAGTGTGTATACAGAGCTCCCTGTAATAAAGATTTTAAAACATTGAGATAATGCCTTTTAAATATTTTGATGAGACAAAAAAAGAAAGCAAATAAGTGGGACATCATCGTTAGAAATGCTGTATGAACACAGCAGAGAGAAGAAAAACTGCAGTTCAAAAAATGTTCAAAAACATGCATGGTTAAGAATTTGTATATTCCTATATGGCATCAGAGAAGGAAATCCCTAAACAAAGGCTGAATCTCTTGTGGACTATATGAATCCAGTTTGCTAGGGAGATTTATGGGAGGAACAACTATATCTCTATAAAGATATCTCCTATTGAATTTCAGTGAGAGCACTGAGGTAAAACAGCCATCAGTTTGGAACAAGTGCATCAAGCTAAAAGAAGACAAGAAATAGGACAAAGATCGAATAATGGAGAAAATAACCCTCACAGGCTAGTGTTCTGGAAAGAGCATCAAAAATTCAGGAAGAAAAAGCACTGTGCTTTGGGCTATTGCACAGACGAAAGAGGGGAACAAATCCAAGTCAAATCCTAAACTGCAGGTAGCCCAAGGATAGAGAAATTCTCTAAGTACACTAAATGAAAATGTGGAGCTATGTAACAAACAGAAGTGCATATCTAGCAGATCTATATGTTCTCAGTGCACAGGCTTTGCTGTTAGCAATTCTTCTGATATATTTAAGACCAGTTCAGTAATCAGTTAGATTCTTGCTGGACAGTTCATCAAGCTGCAATAGACTTTCAGCAATAATGGTAAGTAATATTAGCTTAAAAAACATGATGCAGTAGTGTTGATATTTATTAAGCCCTGCTCTCCAGATGAATAAAGATATCGATAATAATCTCATGTAATAATTAAAAAAAATTACTAGATTTTGGGAAAACCTTTTTACACAATTTTCCTTGCAATAGAAATTTGTTCCAAAAATTTGGATGTCAGCTAACTTAAAATATACTGAAGCTTGTTTTTTAGAGATAAAAATAAAAGAGCAATTAATAATCAAACATTTTATGCTTGCTATGGAAAGAAAGACTTGGGATCAATTGAGACATTCATGCTTCAGTGCTAATAGAGACTTCAGGATTCTGCTTTTCTATTTTAATTTTTCATACAGCTGCTGATGATGACTACCATTTAACTGAAAACTCATATATCTTTCCACTCCTGGCAAATAAGTGTTCTTAAAGCAGTTGTCTAAATTCCTTGTACAAGGGAAAGACAGAGTTAAGGCAGAGAAGTAGGTGCTTTAGAGATCTCTCTGAAGAGAGAGCTTGATGAGCGTAGTTTAGGCACAAAATTAAGCTAGACAATAATTTCTAATTCTATACAGAAGGCCTTCAGAAACACTTACTGATTTCCATTCAGTGGTTATTGCGCTAGAGCATGGAAACAGAATCACTAGTTATCTAAAACAAAGGTTCAAATGACAGGCTTCAATTTCCTTGCCTAAACTGCAGGCTAGTTCTCTAATTTCATGACAACAGCTGGAAAGTGTAGAAAAAGTACCTTGCATGTGTAAAACCTGAAGCAAAGCCACCTCTAAGAGTACATTCATTGGAACCACCAGCCAATCCAAATGGGAAGATGGGAAGGGATTTGAATCTATTTATTATTATTTTTTTTACACACCAGAAGTCTAGGATGTAGCTTAAAAGTTCATGGGAATCCAGGCTTTCTTAATGCCAGAGGCTACATTTCATTATTTTGGAAGTGTTGAAGGCTAATAACTTGTTCCCATGCTACGGAATTGCTATCAAAGATGAGATTGTTACCAAAAATCAGTAAAACTAAAACCCCTTAACAGCAACATAACGTTAAGAAGGAGGCATTCTTTATTTATGTGGATTTATTTTAGGATGTGCGAGGGGATATGTTCCCCAAAATATCATGCATGCTGAGTACTGAAAAAGCTTCTGTTTTTGTACTATATTTTACACACATATTAATTGATTTTCCTGAAATAAACAGAGATTTGACGATCTTTTCCCCAAAATATTAAATATCTATTTCCTCCCCTTTGTGCATACATTCTTCTGTCCTGGGGGTCTCTTTTGGGGTCCCTGGTGGTTGTTGACCCCAAAGGTGTACCTGGCTGCTTAGTGAACTGGTGAAAATTTGGCAAAACTGAGCTGGTTATTTTTCATTCTTCTTCTTGGTTAATGTTTAACATGACCCTACAGAATAAGCATTGTGTGGTTCCATGGGCCAGTGGTTTTTGAAGAATAAGCATTGTGTTAACCCAGCAGGTGTGCAAATATTTCTTCATCTGGCAACGAGAACACAGAAGCAATCTTACTATGAAAACATGGAAAATTGTTGGGCTGAAACATTATTTCTCTTGAAGCTATTAAATGCTCACTTGAAGACAGCGAGGGAAGATGAATTCACTTTTAACCCTCTTTTTATATAATTACAAATGTAAGACTTTTTTTCCAGTTTGAAGGACTCAATTTTTCTGTTCTTTTTGAGAGACCTTTAGTAATTATTATTATTCAGAAACACACATAACAGCCTGAAAGAGGCATCTGCAGTCTGAACAGGGCAGGGCCTGCATCCATTCTCAGCTGAAGCAGTTAACTCAGCAGGAATCCTAAGCCCTGTTCACAGCTTCGATGGCCACGGAATAGTCCCTCTTTCTGTACTACATAAATTGTGCTTCATACATATTTTAGTATAATGTATCCTGCCTGAATGGACTCGGTTTACTGAGCAATTTACCAACCATGATGGTGTTTCATTCCCATTATTTAGCCTTCCACTCATCTTTGCATCAGTTGATACAATTTTATCGGCAGTAGGTTTATGTTATTTCCACATCACTAAAGGAGATACTGATTAGTGTCAGCTGTATTGTCATACCCCACCAAACATCCACAGAAGATAGTCATAGGCCAGTATATGTAAAGATCTTTCTCACTGGATTATACCAATATGTTGGCATTAAAAGTCCTTCATATATTGTGCTGATTTTGATAAGTATTACACAGAGGTTTCTTAGATTCAGGAATGTGTAATGAAAACTAAAGATGACAGAATTGCATTCCAGAGTATTGATAAATCCACCTCTTAGGAACTGGGTGAGTCTAAGTGCAGATTCAGGCTAAAAACTGGATTTCAACACAGATTACTGATATCCTGAATGTAATTTCCTACCTCACTGTAGTCATTAAAATTAATACCTGTTTCTTGTTTTATGTATAGACTTAAATATTCTCTGAGTGAGAAGGACAATATGCTCTGTCCTGAGATGTTCTAATTTTTAAGAGTTTTTACCTCAAAATGCTAATGCTTTTTGCCTTGCATTGCATTTGTCAAAGACAGGAAATCCCTTCCTAGTATGTTTTAGTAGAAGTGCTAAACAATGTTCTCCGCTGACTTTTGGAGGTTTATTAGCTGGATGATTAATTCATTGCTCATAAATAGAGCTAATTTTTAATTGGTATTTCAGATGTCAATACTTAGCTATTCAATTATACTTGTGCAGTATCTTCATCAATCAAACCTGTAATTTCAACAAAAATGAAATCTTATTTGTTTGACAAGGCCAATTTTCATTCTAGCCACACCAAGGGACATTAAATATATTCTTATCATTTAAATTCCCTCTTACCTGCACATTGTTCCAACCTTTTCATAACAACAAAGGCGAGAGGCATGATTAAGAAATGATGAGCTACTTTATTACATCAAATAGGAAACGTGATGCAATAAAGGGTGAAATTGCTTAAAACAAAATGCTGTGTAAGGGAAGAGACATTGTTCTTTCATGGTCTCATCCACATTTTCAAAAACAATAGGAAAAAAACCCAAATAAACAAAATCCCACAACAAGCAGGAAAAAGATCCTGTAAAGTGTATTCATTTTAGGGAAGAAATTTGGTGTTCAAAAACCATCTGCATAGGAAATGTATCAAAGAGCATAAAAAGACCTCTCATCTTCAATTTTCTTATTGGACTGATCTGAGGATTATATTTCTTTGCCTTTGTTGTTAAGTGGTGATAAAACATAAAGCAACACCTCAGTGACCCCTGGTTCTCAACATGCCCTCAATTTTATTATGCTTTGATATGTAATAGTTCTTTGCTGATGTGATTCTGTGTAGCTCACATAAATGGGTTGCTCAGATGAATTAGCTGCTTTCAATCAGTTTGTAATCTAGCCTGAAATAGATGACTCCAGTTACAGAGTTATCAAACATCAGAATACTTCAGTGACACTGCCTGACATTCTGCCATCTGACTTTATTAAATAGTCCAGCTCTTTATGCCCTTCCTGCCTTTCTGAGGCAGTGCCTTGTTGAAAGTCTCTACACAAACAAAAATCAAAGGGAAAAAGTTCTGTCATTCTTTAGAACTAATCTCACATTCTCCTGCACTAGTCTAAAATCACTAACATGCACCATACCAGGCGATGGACAAGAAAATTTTGTTTTATTTCTTTTAGCTAGAGGAGCTAGAACATGCATTTTCTATAAAACCATGTTTTTATGTTAATAGTTAAAAAAAATCCATTAGGAATGCCTAAACACTTGTTTTTTGTCAAATTTGGAATATTGGCTTCAGTTCAGCATTAACCAGGGTCTCCTCCTGTCAGTGAAATTTCATAACATCTGTCCATTAGGTGGTGAGAGTCCTGCCTCCAGGCATTCTGTAATCTGTGTTGCCCAGATGGATTATATCTCCCATGGTGCCTTACAGTAGCCTTTTGATTGAAACATGTGAAGAATCACGAGTGTCAGTGCGCTGTGAGAGATGAAGTCCTGACACTGAGCACTGCTTATGAAGTAGATTATGAACTGGTGATGATACAGCTCCTGTGAGACCATGTGGGATGACAGATAATCCAATTTAATGTCAAACTGACTCCTAACACAATATTTAGCTATTTGTGTATCAGGGATTTTAGGAACTTTTTGATGAGAAAAAATCCTCAATATTTTGACATTCATTTGGAACAAGAAATTGCTTTGCTAAATGATTAGAAATTCAAACTTTTGCTTATATTATTTTTGCAGTATAATGTGATACTTCACAGGCTACAAAACCCTAGTGAAAAGGCAACCTGGGTCACAGACTATCCTAGATCATTTTATTCCTGCCTTCTGCATCATCCCACTAAATGCTTTTTTTTTTTTTTTTAACATTGTCTTCCTCCTTCTACTTAAGGACTGAATTTTGCAGACATTAGGAGTCATGCCTTCCTTCCTTTTCTTCTTACTTTTACAAAGAAGTCTTTGGTTAGTGAAAGTAACACAACCATGTTTGAAACATTGTTAAGGGAAAATACCAGTCTAGGTGGAGAATATAGGTTTTACGCTATTTCAAACATAAGATGGTCCAGACTTCATCCAAAACTACCACATCCCTCTTACTTCCTAACCAATAACTCAGTGAGAAACTAGGTTTCCGTGGTAATTCCCAATTGAAATGATAAATGAGCTACTGCTTACAGAAAAAAAAATAAAAATAATACAACATAATCACAGAGAAAGGGTCCAAAAAAGTCTAAAGAGCCTTGCTGCAAGATAATGACTGTCAAATAGTGATAACTCATGCTGTCAACAAATAACATGAACAGCTCCTGTTTAATAAATAGTAACTTGAGCTGGACTGTGACATTCTAGAGATTAAGAAGCTTAACACTTGCTCAGTCTACAGCTCTGCTTTTGTAAGTGGACTGCAATTTGCAGTTTTGACTCCTGGATCAGTACTTAAGCTAAAAGGACAAAGGCTCCTCACAGTGGTAGCTTTTTCTGTGATTTGGCATAAGAAAGGGAAAAAAAAAAAACCCTTCCTTTAAAATGAACCTGTCGTTGAGGCTTCACTCAGAAATTCCAAGTATTAAAAAAAGAAGTTTTATTTTCAGAGAGAAACTGGAGCATTTGGATTTTCCCCTAAATTTGTTGTAAAAAAGTAGAAATTAGGTAATTCCATCATCTAGCATATGTAAAGCTTCATGGTTCCTGAGAGTATTATATATTTTTAGATATTTCTATCCAGATTCCACATAGAAAATGCTTAGTTGTCAGCTGCTTTTGCCTTCCCCTGCAAAAAAACCACATAGTCTCTGTGGCCAATTTTAATTACATTTGACAGACAAGGATGTGAAATATACCCCCTATAGTTGTTATGAAATAGAAAGATACGAAGAAAGTGAACAGAGTAATTATCCAGTAAAGGAAAGGGAAAAGCCACAGATGATATTTAGTAAAGACACCAAAGGATCTACATGGGAAAAATATGTAGGAATGAACAGCAGGAAAATCCTTTATCAGAATTCATGTTTTCAGAACATGTTGGGTCATCCAAGGACAGGCCATACCTCCTCCCATACCTGGGAAACCACCAGGCTCATACCTCCTCTTTCTGGCTTCAGGTTTGTCCTGACATTGAAAGACACGGAAATGTTTTATTCAGGTCTCTGGGACAAAAATTAGGAATTTTCTGTACAGTTTTCCTAGTTGGTTTCGTGACTCTCCAAGGCCAAGAATTGAGGCAGGAAGCGCAGTGTGTCCTGGTCAGTGGCTGGGTATTACTGGGGGAAGGAACAAGAGAAGGAGCTGGGGGTCTGTATGGCAAAAGCACCACTCTGCTAGAGGTCCCTGTTGTTACAAACAGCTTTTTCCATGCCTATCATTTTAAAAGGCTGATTAAATATGAGACTTTTCACAACAAGTGCCTTAGAGGATGACACTTGCTCAGCAGCTGCTGTCTCAGGCACTGAGATTTGATCTTCTGAGGCTCATTGTAAAACCATCAAGGTATTTTATCCCATCTAAATTGTCCTATCTATTATCCTTTCACACTACACATTTCTATGGCTGTGGGTATATCTCTCCTGAATGAAGCAGCACAGATGGAAACAGAGTTGAAATTAAAGCTCCCCTGGAAAAACAAACAAGCGAGCAAACAAGCAAATAAACAAGCAAAAAACCCTACAAAAAAACACAAACCAACCAGCACATGAATCCCTGTGTATCATGTTCTGTCAGTCTCCTGTCTGTGTCTTCCTATATGGAAGGCAAGTTGAGTTAGGCTTTCCTCTGTGGTAATTTACAAAAAACATTTGGGACTCCACCTAGTAAGAAGCTCATTTTAGTGTGGGTTGAGAGCATTCACAATCTTAGCGAATCAGATCTCTGGTTCTGCTACCACCTTTTACTCTGGGAAATTGCAAGAGTAAAATTGTTTAATAATCTGTTATTTTAGGCCTGTTCAAATGGAAGTCTTGAAAATTGAAAAATAATCTAATTTTTTAAAATTAAATTTGCACCTGCTCTCACATTTTAACCTGAGTAACTAAACTGGGATTTTGTCACGCAGTGCTACTTTTTTTTTTTCACTTCAGGTTTACATTAAAAAAGCAATAGAGCTCAGTCTGGACAGGCAATATTTGAGCTATTTCTACTGATTTTTGTATTTTCTGTAAGAGGTGAGAAGATGTCCTAACATATAAGACCTATTTATTTAACAGTATGAAAATTACCTGCACATGGTCAGACAGCATCTGCCCTCTCAAGTACATAGTAATCTGAGGTACATAAAGCAGCCTTATAAATTATTCTGTATGTTAAATTCTTTTACATTCTAATCCTTTGATGGGATATGCAAAGTCCTGTGCCTGGGGAGGAATAGCTTCATGTCGGTGTTTGCTGGCAGCTGACCAGATGGAGATCAGCTCTGCAGGGAAGAGTTAAGGATCCTGGTGCAAAATAGATTGAGCATGAGACAGGAATGTGTCCTTGTACTGAGGAGGGCCAACAGCCTCTGCACTGCCAGCAGGAGGAGGGAGGCAATCCTTTCCCTCTATTTACCACCTGTTTCACATCTGGAGTGCTGTGTCCAGTTGTGCCTCCACAGTGCAAGAAACAGGCAGGACAGAGTCCGGAAAGAGGTAACAAAGATATTTGAGATTGCAACATCTTACCAGTGGAGGCTGGTAAGGGATGTATGGAAGGGATGTATCTGGGCAATTTGTGTAAATACCTGATGAGACAGTGTTAGAAGGCAAAGCCAGACTCTTCTCAGTGGTGCTCAGAGGCACTGGGACACAAACTGAAACACAGGTTCTATGTAAATGTAGGGAAAATGTCATTTACATCATGCCTGGGTGTGGCTGGCAATCAAAGCTCCTCCATCCAGACCTTGTGACTATGAAGAGAGCACAAAGGAGCTATTAGTTATTGCAGGGGCTTCTTGGAGAAAGATCTCTGTTGTACAGGAAAAGAATGAGACATCCTTAAAAAAAAAATCTGTCATGGAAAGCAATAGTTCATGTGGACATGAATACTGCTTAGCATAATTGCTTCGGTACCTAATATTGCCCTAGCATGTTGGACATCCTTCTCCTCTGATGCATTTATTTGAACATGCTCGCAGGAAATGTCTGCACCAGAATTTAAACTGCCCATAGTGGGGATGTCAGGGTCCCATCTTCTGACTGCAATCATGTCATTGCCGTGTTTGTCTCTGGTGCTACTGGTGCTTGGGAAGCTGTAAGGGATGGGGAGACAACAGGTTGGGGAATCACGGGTGCTGCAATTTCCTGATTTAAATCAGCTAGAACTGCACTTGAATACAATGCCCTAACCCTTTAAAGTCCTGTTCAGTTGTATGTCAGTCTGAACAATAAAATTTGACAGCAATAAAGACTGAGCAGGCAGGAAAGCTGACACATGATGTAAAGCCAGTCACAGTCCTTCTTATAAACTGTCATTGCATGTGGGTATGAGAAATGAACCAAGTCTTGTTTTCCTTCAGCTGCCACTGACCTCTTCCTGCCTTCCTGCTTTTCCCATCCCTAGTTCTCTCACAGCACCTGCATACTTCATAGCTAAACCATGCTTGCTTATGTATAAAAAAGAACTGTAATGCAATGCAATATACAATTTTATTTCTAATCTCTAAAATAAATTACTCACAAATATTGAGGGGTTTTTGAATTGTTTGATTAGTACAAAGAGGAAATGTTAACTCTCAAAAGAAGTATGCAGTGAACTCACATGTATATCTTCCAGCCACTTTTTTATATTGCAACTTCTGTATCTTCATAAAATAAATTCTTACTTTCTCTAGAGCAGGATGAACTTGAATTTTACTGTAGGGTCCTTAATTTTTGCAGAATTCATGCTCTGAGATCTGCATTGCAGAAGCAGGCCAAGATAAACAAAGGTTTTATTAACATGAAGAGAAAGGCTATAATCTCTTGTCTCTTTTTTATGCACTCAGAACTAAATTGTCACAATCCCTGCTTCACAGTAAGGGAAATTAGTTATATTTTGCTGGTAACAGAAATTTCCCTTGTAAGAATAGAGTCACGATTTCCTACGAATTTTTTTCTTTTGACATCTAATGCGGGACGAATTGCATTGCAGTGTAAATGGGAAATGTCTCCTCTGCTTACCATGTCCTCATCCCAACCCTCAAGCATGTCAGAAGTGAATATCTTTGAACTTCTGCCTCTTTGTTAAGTTTGGTAGAAACTGGCCTCTGAGTTGAGATTTTTTTCAAGGGTAGGTACACAGATGAACACAAAGAGACAAGATCACAGAAGCCTCTTCCTCTGAAAATGATGCTGAGAATTGGATGAACCTTGGTGTAAAAGAAAAGCCCACTCTTAGATACTGATCATTAAGACTAGAATAATCCTAATGGCAATGTGATAATTATCATGAGAGCTTTGAGAGGAAGGAATTCATAGTACCTACCTAAAGAGGAGAAATCTGAGGATGCAGTCCAGGTTGCAAAGCATTCTGTGAGAAAAAAAGGCAAATGAGAAAATGGCTGAAATTATTTCCTTCATTCTTTAGTACAGCTTCACAGGAAGACAAAATGTAGTGAGAGAGACTTTCTGAGGCTGGATCTCTCCCACTCTTTCTTTCCTGTGAAGGAAGTGAAAATGCCACTTTGTTTACAGTCTTGTCAAATCACTTCAGATTACCTATATATCTGAGTGTATATGGCTTTTGGTGTAAGAGATTCTTTCCCACTCACATCAATATATGCACATGCACTGTCAGTCTTATATATAAGTGTGTGGTAGGTCTTTGTGTGCCAGATATTGTCAGTGACAGATTGCCATTAAAGACTGACAAAGCAAAATGATGATGAAGAGCAACAAAGAATATGTTGGCTCATTCTCTTTAAAGCTAAAATGTTTGATGTTTTGCAAATTTTCAGTTTGTCTTTTTATTGAAATTTTAATTGGTAATAACACTAAATTCAATACAGTTTTCAGGTACATATTTAATGAGCTATCCTAGTGATATTCTCACTATAGCGTCAGGCATGGTATGGAACTACAGCTCCTTATTTCTTGTGATATGGCTCCTTATTTCTTGTGAAATTGGCATGAAAAAAGTAAATTTGATTTGTCATTTATGATCACAGGAAACTGAAAGGTGCAATGAATTCTTATCCATAATATATTCACCTCAAGTTGCCTTCATCTAGATTCTCTTTAAGTTTTCTTAAAAACAGGTCTCTAGATACTTAAACAGATGAGTATCCGTAACTCCAGGGAGATAAAAGTCAAATGTTAAAGCTTCATAATGTAATAGTTTAATATAAACTAGAAAGATACACTTAACTTCTTCAGTACAAGGTTAACACAATTCATTCTTCATATGGAATCAGTAACACTACTGAGACACTGACTGTATCATGCCTTCTCAGAAGTCCTAATGAAACTGTGGGATAGGTCTCATGAGCTATTCTTGACAGGTAGCCATCAGCTGGAAGTTTGGTAGAGTTGTTAGAGTTTGTCTCCCTGATGGACCTCTGCCTTCAGTTCCTTTTACTTTGGAGCACAATCCCTCCAAAATAATGGACTAATGGAAGCTGAGGATCTATTCCTGCTTCCAGCAAATTTTGAGTATTCTTTCCCATGAGGAGAAAAAAAAATAATTTAAAATACATCTAAATACTTTGTGTGTGTGTGTGTGTGTGTGTGTGTGTGTGTGTGTGTGTGTGTGTGTTTTTGTGGTCTGTTAAGTGTATTGAGTCCTTCTCAGACTGATGGCAGCTTGAGCCTTTAAGCCTAGAAGTCCCTGTTTTGGACATATAGTGAGACAAATCCAGTTCCTGTGTTTTGAGTCTGCTTTTCATTGTGAGCCAAAGTATGGTAAATGGCTACAATCTGGAGATTTGTTTAAAAAAATGCATTCCCGATTTAAACTAAAATGCTAAAGTAGACTACCCAAATCCCTCCTTAGCTTTCTCCCACTGGAATTTTATCTCTGTCAGTTTCCTCATGAAGGAGAATTGATAAGGTTTTGAGCAGATTCACTAGTTTCTCTAATCTCCAGGTTACCTCTCTTCAAACTTCAGAAATGCCATTGAAATGCACCCAGAAAACTGATGCTTAAGAAACTGTAATGCAATCTCTGAGATCTTTTGTGCTGTGCAGGAAGTGCTAGGCTGAAAAGCAGTTCCCTTTGGTGTAAATATCTCCAACAGACAAACCAATTAGAATCACAGAGGGAAGCAGAAGTGCTTAACAATGATGCAATCAGGAAAAGTCAGGGATGACACAAGTGATGTCAATTTCTTGCTAAAGGTCAGAAATGCTGCCACCTTTGAACCTTTTAGCTCAGACATCAAACTTAAAAAGTGAAGAGTTGTTCATAAAGGTCCTCAGAGGGTTTTAAATTCTGTGAGTTTCCTGAAGCTCATGTTGAATTCCACAAGCAGAGAAATGTAAGGTGTCATCCTGCTTGCTTGGCATGGCCAGACCTGCAATCCAGCAGGGATCCCTCTGGGTGGGTTGTTTTGCAGACAGAGTGACTAATCTTATCTTTTCCATACTATGCAATTTCTCTGAGTCAGAATGAACTTTAACAGTTTGGCCCTGAAAGAAGGCAAAGATTTGGGCCACCTTCTTCCACTGAGGGGGTGGCTCACCTTTACTCATCTGAAACCTATGAGTTTACTAATGGATTCAAATATTACCAGTGACCTTCTGTGACAAATGGTGAATCATGTCTTACTTCCAGTGCATAAATTAACATTTTAAAAGGCTTTTCAAAACACTGTTGACTTTAGCAAGTGAAACATAATAACAAGGATTTTCTGAAGTCTGATGCTGTAAGTTTTGATGCATTGAAAATTCAATGAAATTATCTGAGTAAAAATCTAGAATTATTGTGCCATTAACAAGGACATTGCAAGCCACCATTTTTTTTAGAATGATGTATAGTTTATGATGTTGAAACTGTCACCACAGAGAAGTCACAATGATTTGCCTTGAAGATGATTTATGGATTATGATTCTACAGAAAATAATTTCTATCACATAGCTTGTTGAAAGTCAGTTCTCTCGGCATTTGCTTTCATCAGGAAGTGTATCATCTCCTAGTCATCAAAATTTTAATCTAGAGCCTCCTAAACATTACCACTTTGATTTAATAATAGATTTAATATTCCCATTTTTAGTTTGCTGTCTTTCAGCCCATCTTTTCTTCCATATCATGTTTAAGCAATGTTACCAAAACATGGTTAATGCACAGTGCCATAGATAAGATGTCAGTCACTGAGCGGAGCTTAAGTTACATATCTACACATGAGTGTGAATTAGGAGATCCAGTAAATAAATGTAAATGCAAATGTAAATGTAAATGCCTTGCAGCACTTTCTCTCCCCGACAAAAAGTTGCATTTGCACAATAAGAACAATACACGCAGACTGAGCCCATAGCAGATATTCAAACCACAAGGCACAAATTATATAGAGCTACTATAGTTATATTATGTCTTTTCTCCATTCATATCACTTGTGGGATAATGCTCATCATTGTAATCTCGCATACTGGAACAGCAGCCTGCTAAATTTGAACACCAGTGAGAACAGAGACCAACTGCACATTCTTGTCCTTCCCTCACTTCTTTTCCAGCTGCAGGTGGGAGGATCTTTCTCTTGGACATGGAGAAGTTGCTTGATGAGATTTGGATTCTTTTTCTTCAACTGAACTACTTCTTTGTCTAAGACACTGAGATACTGTCATGAACTGGTGTTATGTGAAGTTTGGAAGAAGCACAGAGAACGTTAAGTATTGTTGTATTTAAATAAAGCGACCCGGGAAAAAAAAAGTGTACTTGAATGCATGCAAAGCTATTCAGCCCCTCTCTTCGTCCTATGTCCAAAATAAGAAAATTTAGATTCTAGCAATGATCTTGCAAACCTCATTACATTGCAGAGCAAGAAATCCTAGCAGAACCAGAGTACATTGCACATTATATATAAGATGTGAAACATCCAGGAAATCCTCCTAAATTGCTGCATTTCTTTTCCTCTGTAGAAGTACACCCATGCCAAATGTCAGGATACTGAAGAGGAAAGGATGAGATCTGACCTAAGGCAGTTGTGTGCTGTTATTAATAAACAAGAAGTAATGATACAATATGTACAGATTTTCATGGATTACAGTGTAATTACACTAAGCAGATCTAAAAGTAATTAACTGGTAAACTGCTGTGCTGTTTGGAAGACAGAAAAGCCATATTTATCTCATAATTGCACAAATACCACACAAAAATTAATTGTCATGTAATTATATGATCAGCATTTGCCGTGTTCAAACAGTATTTGTGCCCCTTTAATTTGAAGTGCCACTTCATTTTAAAATATTAAATTACTGTACCTCCTATGACTGTGATCTAAATCTAGAGAAGTAATCGCTGTGTGTGTTAAAGCATGTAAGAAAAAAAAAATCACTGAATGCTGAATGACCCAGTTCACTTTCTACATGCAGAAGGAAGAAAAATTAATTCTGGCTGATGGAATTTCAGTGTCCCTCTTTTGGATTATTTTTTTGCATGTGCTCTTTAAAATATTTCTGTTTTGACAGACCTAGAGGTTTAATCTAGCCTAGCTCAAGACAGCAATTAAGTGTATGCTCAAACCCAGCTAATCTGCTTGAAGACAGGAGGTTTAGAACATACTTTAAGGTCAGGGCAGGATTCAGTGGTGTGTTGCACAGAAGTAAGTCATGGCTTTGAGCTTATGTTTCTTCAGAGGTAGTGCAGCAATCTTCAGCACTATTGGCAAAATTTAATATGTTGCTATAAAAAGGCAGTTCAGATTTTGGCTGACCCTGGGTAACTCCTGCCACAGCAGCATGAGAAACTGGAGAAAGGGGAAAGAGGTGGATGAGGAGTCAAGAAAGAAATCCTGGGGAAAGCAGGTTGCTGTTTCAATTGGTACAAGAACGATGGCAATGACAGAGCACAGGGCTTGAAGTTTTTATGGAGGTTGGAGAACCATAAGCAGTGGCCTTCACCTCTCAGTCTTTCCTGGGTGGCAGCAGCAAAGAAAGCTGATTTTTTTCAGGGCTCTGGAATAGCTCTGGTGAGCAGTAAGCCATATCCAGCTCAATCTCAGCAGTGTGCTGCCTGGGACATCTGCCTGCTTGGGGTCTTGGGTCTGCTCTGTTTGCATGAAGTGAGAGACATTTTTGCTTCACATTGGAACAGTACAGTTGCTTTGTATGTGAGGTCCTGGGCAGTAGCCTGTTACCCTTTCTTAGCATTGGAAAGCAGAGGTTGCTTTTGGGGTTGAGAGGGAAAACCTGGATCTGTTGTTTTCTGGTGCCACTATAATCTAGTTGCTGTGGGAATGTGTTTATTATAAGAATATCTGCCTTATGGGTGTTTCTCAGACCATCAGCTATCATTCATATTTTCAAGCTGATAATAAATAATCTTTTACCTCCACTTCGAATGACAAGGCAGAAAGACTGCCTGCCCTCAAAAAAACCTTGGAAGATAGTACAACAGCAGCACAAAGCAAATAACTGACTTGAATCAAATAAAAACTAATGAATTAAAGTGTAAAAGTCTGCAACAATATTATCTTTGGAACTTTATGAGGTTTCCTCCCACTCACTGTTTTCATACCTAGTTCAAGTGGCAGATTCCATCAGTGCTTGTCATTTATGAACATTTGTATATTGCTCCTACAGGTGTAATTTTGATGACTTTACACAATGCAAGGCAGCAGAGAATGAGGAGGGTGCCTTTTCACAACTTTGAAGCACAGATGGAAAGATTCATCTCTGACTGATTTTTCCTTCAAGGCAAGATTGTTGCTGACCTCTCTTCAAGATCTACATCATCCTGGGAAGCAAGTATAAGATGTACAGAAATTCCAAACCAGGGTCTGTATGATATGGTTGGCTACTTCCAAACTCTATTGATCTTTGGGAACTGAAATTCCAGGTCTTGATCTGAAATCTGCTACTTTCAGTGATTTCAAAATCAAGGCTAGAGTGGACTGTCCTTTTCCAGAGCCAGCTAGAAGCAGTATCATCCCTGAAGCTCCATCAGGATATAGTTCACTTAACATTTTGCATTTTTGACTTTTATTTTTCTTTATTGTCTTTTTTTCTTGGACACATCTTTTGACCACTTTTTTTCTAGTTTGGTTGTAGATTATAGAAATGTAAATGGTATTATTCATCATTCTTTGAGGAGCTTATGAAGACATCTATTCAAACACATGGAGAGATAGTAATTTTTGTGCTGACAGCATGAAAGGAGGTATAGTGATGGGAAAGAAAGCTAAACTTTGTATGGATATTCATGGTTTTATATTTTTTAAAAAAGAAAGAATGAAAGACGTCCCACACACCATCAAGCAATTCTGAGTATATAAATAGAGTGTCTTTAACGCTCTACTATTTCAAGTGAGAGTCTTGCAATCTCTGCATTCAATGCTCTCCTGTCAAATGAGATTAATTTTTCATGCTGGCAACTAACAAGCATGGACGATCAAATCCTTAAATAAAATCAATAACTTTACTCAAGTTAGACCAAAATAAATTGATTTTGCTTACTACTTGTGGTCCCAAACTCTCCTAGCTCTCAGTGGGGAATTTGTTTAAATAAGGCTCGTTGTGTGTCCTCTCTTTTGCCTTTTCACCATTTAAATTATACTCTGCTCTGAAATTCTAAGTTAAGAAGCCACTAATTTCTTCTGCCTCTCTACACTGGACGAAAGAATATTGTGTTTGAAAACCAAAATGCTGTTCATTAATCATCAACAGACTGCAAAAACGGCTTCCAATTACCTCTAACCATGAGCAATGAGTGGGATAGGGAGAATTCTTTAGAATGACATTGTGACTTTTAAATATAAACACTTGTTTACTCAAAAAGTACTCTGGGATTTATCAGAATGGCAGTTTCTTTAGGTGTTCTTACAGCTGGAAATTATTTGTTTGCTTTGTTCTATTTCTCACAAGCTGATCAAGAGGTAGAAGCTGTCCACAGTTTTGTTTTCTGAGCGAAGTTTTAGAGGACCGTGTAAAATATTCAGTTAGGGTGGCCATATTTGTCCTCTAGTTGTACTGATAGAAATCCAAAGAGATTGCCAGTGAGGAGTTATGGTAGAATTACAGCACTACAAAGACCAGAACTGAGTGTATGATGGTGCATCTGTATTTGTACGTTTAGGGAAAGGTATTTATTTAATGGTGTACAGAATGAACCAGAATATTCACATGCTAATAATGAACTAAAAGATATGGAGCTGCTTTTAAGTCTTTGGATGTTTTACGTCTTTTTGCTGCCTATTACAGCTAAGCTCAGCTTCTTATCTTTGAATATATCAAAAATGAACAATTTTGAATTATATACCCCATTTTCAAAATATCAGTTCAAAATGTGTCATGGCTTAATGCAGCCAATAACCAAGTCCCACACAGCTGATCTCTCACTTCTCTGACAGAGCGATGGGCACAGAATCAGAAGAGTAGAAGCAAGAGAACTTGGGGGATAAGATAAAGACAGTTTAACAGCTAAAGCAAAAGCTGTACATTCAAGCAAATCAAAACAGGGAATTCATTCATCACTTTGCATGGGCAGGCAGCTGTTCAGCCATCCCCAGGAAAGCAAGACTCCATCACTTATAACAGCTGCTTGGGAAGACGAATGCCATCACTCTGGAGGTCACACCCTTCTTCCTTTCTCCTTTTTCAGCTTTGTATACTAAACATGACACCCTATGCTACACTATGCTACCTGCTACAGAGGAATTTGACTCCACTCGAGGCAAAATGAGCACAAAATGAAATTTTATTAAGCATGTGGGTTGGGATAAGATGAAAATGAAGAGAGGCATATAGTTTGGTATTCTTGATTGATTAAACCCATATGGTGAAACAATCTGATATGGTCTGTTACTCAGACTTTAAAATGACCATACTATATGGAATTGATGTGGGATGCTGAAAACCCAGATTGCTGGAACTCAGCCTTTTAAAAAGTGATTAGCAGGAAGTGGTGTGTTTTTCCAGGATCTTATACAGGCTTACTTTGCAAACAACACTTGTTCCCTTGAAATTCTTCTGCCCAAGTCACTCATACTTGGTAGGTCAGGAAAAACTGACAGGATTTCCACATGAAGATGTATTTAAAGGGCAATTACTATTACTGTGTATCTCTGAAGCCAGAACATTATGTTAAGGCTGTTAAGATTGAAAAACTTTGGTTACTGTCTTTTGAAATGCAAAATGAGATTTATATTCCCAATTTTTCTTGGTTTCTACTTTCTCCTCTAGACTTTCTGAGCATAGGATAGGAACTGTGGGTCATAAAAATACCATCTGCTGAGATAAAGACACAGACTACATAATTTCTGAGAAGGTACAGCTGCCAGTACTTCCAGTGTGTAATGTGTTGCAATTAAGGATATGTGGTTGAAAATGCTATATAGCCTTCTGGTGCTTTTTCCACAGAGAAGATAAGAGACAACTTTCACTTACAATTACAGAAAGTTTTTCACTTTAAATAGTTTTGAAGGCTTCTGTTTCTGGAGCTGAAAGGCATCAGAATTCATATACATTCATGATATATTCCTGGCACTGATTTTATGAAACCCTGTTCTGATGCTTCTTAAAACTTTAAACAAAAACACAGCAGCAGAATTACATCAGACAGAAGGTAATATTAGTACTAGGGAAATATGTATATATACAGAGACACTCAGGATAATATTGTTACCAAAGATTATGCTCTAATTTGTCATAGCAGCTTCACGTAGTTATTAACCTAATAATCATGTAAAGGACTGTATCTGCAGAGCATTTTGACATTCAAAGCTTTGTCCTTGTGGGACATATGACTCCACAGAAAGGAAATGTAAGACACTTTTTTGGCACAACGGAAGGAGTCAGTGTGAAACTGAACCTTTCATCTCCAAATCACTTCATAAACAAAACCAGACACTGTAAATATCACTACCCCCATTTCAATAGATGAGGAGAATACAATTTACTTTCACACTGTTATGAGTCATTTTGAGCAATTTCAGGACTGCTGAGTTTCAACTTCTTTGCTCTTGACAAAAATAACACAGTGATGAACAGAACTACTATTACAGCCTTTTGTCAGTATTATTTCAAGTTAGTCTATTTACATTGGACAATGTGTATGTATACAAAAATCTTGTGAAGTAGGACAGCACATGTATTATGTGGTATCCATGCACATGTAAAGCTGAGGGAGAATGAATTAGATATATAAATTATTTGTCCTTTGTTGGAAGCTTAAACTTTCATACTCACAATGTTAGTTATTTAATCTGCATGGCTAGTGCTACAGTTGTACAAACTGGTCATTTTAACTTCATTTATATTTATATTTATTTAATTGTCATTAAAAATGATTAATGATATGAGGCATATAGGATTTTAAATCTGGTGGCAATAGCATAACTGCCATAATAAAAATGCAGAGATGATATCACTGCAGAAAAAATGACCCATAAAAAAGAGGTTAATAGTTTTCTTTATTATTTATTGATGCACATAGGCAGGTTCTTTAACCTCATTGTCTTTCCAGAACACAGTCAATTTATCTTGCACTTCAATAGAATTGTTATGTTATAAATTTGGAGAACAAAACCAAGGAATATATTTTTACAATCATTCTGTATCGTAATTATTTCGGGTTTTCTGATAATGATTTGTGCTTGCACAATTTTTTTTAATAGTAAATGTTAATAAATCTAATACTAGGTCAGCTAGCCAAACATGTAAGACCTAAATTAAAAAGTTTTATATAGTACAACGTCTATTACTGCTTTGTTTTTGGTTTGGTGTTTAGCTGTTTGTTTGTAGGTGTTTTTAGTTGTTGTTGTTTTGTTTACTTTTTTCATATCAGTAAAAATTACAGTAACACAAAGTTGCTCTTGAAAAAATCTGTGACTTTACTTGCTTTATTCCAGGCCACTTCTATGCCATTATTCTTTGGGTAATTTTCAAAAGTTGAGCTGGGGTTATTCTCCTTTATCTGGAATTATTAAGATCAAATTTCTTTTATTTTTTAAGAATTAGGGTCTTTTTGAGAGGAATGTTTACCACAATAACAAGATGACTTGTGTATTTTGATTGGAAAGACCAGTGGATGAAAAAGGCAGGCATACCTGTTGAACACGGTTAAGTATTTTTTTAGGCAAGTGGAATGCTTCATAAGCAGAGAGGCTGAGGGTGATTTCATTTAGTATAGTCAGAATTCTTGACAGGCTCCCTTTAAAACACCACATCTATGTTGGCAGTTCTGGCTTCATTCTGTGTCTCAATTTCCTTTTTACAAAGGCACAATTCCTGTCATGGCTTGAGAAGGAAAGTTTTAACAACATGACACAACAACAGATGATGGGATTTTTATTCTTTGAAGGTTTTTTTTACATCTAGATCAGAAGAAAGTGTGTAAGGAGACTGCATGGTAGCATGATGAGGTCTAAATATTTTAGCAACATCAGTGTTTGAATCCCACATGAGTAATCAGACTAAAAGTCAATCACTCACTGAGTTAAAATACACCAGACAGAGAAACAAAAGCTTCAAAGATTTTTTGAGTTCTAGGAGGACTTGTGGTTGCCATTTGTGTAGCTATTGTCACATTCAAGTCATACAAACTAATGATTTGAAAAGAAACAGCAAAAAGACAAAAAATGAGAAAAAAAGAAAATGTCCAAAAGCAATACTTATACTCCCAGACACATAATAATCTTGTATGTTTCATCAATGAAGTTTTAACCAAAATAACCTTGCATGTGTATGTTAGAGAGACAGGAATTGTGATGTACTGTAACCTATGAAGAATTCAATGAATATTTAGATTTAAACATTGTGATAAGTTTCTTGTTTGTTTTTGGAGTTCCTTTTTTTTCCCTGACAGTATATAATACAGTTACTTTCAAGAAGAACGCTTTAAAGGTAAAGTTATATGACAAAAATCCACTAAAATCTTGAACTATATCACAAATATATGCTATATATATGATGCATATAAAATATTCCATTAGTATGATATATAATTAATATTATATACGAAATAGTCCATTAATACTGCAGCAGAAGTCTTGCAAGACTGGTTTTCATCCCTATAGAGAAATCTCTATAGAGATTTCACTAGAACCATAATTAATGTATAGCCAGTTGTAAGAGAGTCTGCAGTAGCCCTTCACTTTCAGTCTGGAGATATCACAGCAAAATAGAAATACCTGATAAGAATATGGGATTTGCATGCCAACCTACAGGAGAAGACAGAAGCTGACATAGGTGGCAAGATCATGTGACAATCTCTACCCAATCCACTGGCCTAAGTCAGTGGGGTCCGGGGCTTCAAGGTCCATGCAGACACCAAACAAATCTGTGCTGTAGTTCAAAAATTATTCTGCCTCTTGAGATACCTTCAAAACCACTGCAAGAATGTCCCCCTAGGTAAGCAATATGGATAAATGCAGATGTGGACATCAGCCTGGTAATGTAGAGACAGCTGTTGTACTTAGAAAAAAATACAAAACAGACAGTGATTTTGATTTTGTTTTTGTGGAAAAACTTGTCTGCAGTACAAATTCTGCATTTGCATGTGTGAGACTCTGTATGACAGCTATAGGCTGAAGCTTGAGCTGCAAGTAGGATTTTAAAATATCAGTGAGAGCCTGCAGCCTGACATCCTGGCTAATAGTGTCAGACCATAAATATTTATAAGCATATACTTTTGCAGAGGTGTTTTTGTACTTTTACAGAAGCTTGTTTCACCTGTACTGTAAGCCAACAATGTACTTGGCAGCTTTGAACTGAAAGCACCATGCCTGGAGTGATACAGTAAGCCTTGCTCAGAGCAGAGTGCTGCCTAAGGAAGCTTTGGGAACTCTGGATGAGACCTTGCTTGCATTCTGCCAGCTCCAAGTACAAGCAGAGCAAGGTCAGGGCTGTCTGCAAAAGATCTGGCAGATCCTGAAATTAAGCAGATTACAAGCTCTTCACTGAAAACTTAAATAATGGGTAACTCCCCAGTTTTGAGAGCAAGGGTGAGACCAAACTGTATTTGAGCAACAATACTTAAGCTAGTATTTTCACTTCATGTGGAACACTTGTATGCAAGCCCAGTGCTGCTTCCTGGAGTGTGGATACAGCACAGGTGTACTTGAAGGTGCTTGTCATGGTTTGGCCTCAGCTGCCAACTCAGCCCCGTGCAGCTGCTCCCTCACTCCTCCCCGGTGAAATGCAGGAGAGGATTGGAAAGGGAAAAGTGAGAAAACTCATGAGCTGAGGTAAAGACAATTTAACAGGTAAAGCAAAAGCCATGCACAAAAGCAAAGTAAAACAAGGAATTAATTCAACATTTTCCATTGACAGGCAGGTGCTCAGCCATCCCCAGGGAAGTAGAGCTCCATCAAGCATAACAGTGACTTGGAAAGACAAACACCATCATTCCAAATGTCCCCTATCCCTTCCTTTTTCCCCCAGATTTATAAGCTAAGCATGACACCATATGGTAATGGATATGCCTGTGGTCAGGTGGGGTCAGCTGTCTCAGCTGTGTCCACTTCCAACTCCCTGTGCAACCTCAGCCTCCTCACTGGTGGGGTGGGGTGAGAAACTGAAAATGCCTTGACTCTGTGCAAGCTCTGCTCAGCAGCAATGAAAGCCTTCCTGTCCTATCAGTGCTGTTTTCAGCACAAATTCAAATATAGGCCCACACTTAGCTGCTATGAGGGAAATTAACTCCATTCCAGTCAAAACCAGCTCACCACAGTTGTGATACTTTGCTTTAACAAAAAAAAAAAAAAAAATCAAATATTTACAAGTTTTTATATATCACAATTTTATTGTAGTGTGGAAGGTCTTTTGGGGCAGTAACAACATTGTGTGCATGTTCAAGGAATGTATTTGTTCTTATTCTTAAATGCTCCAAGAGAAAAATAGTGAATGCATTAGAATAACAGAGGGGAATCAAAGAGAGACACTGGAGGCAGAAGGCATTATATTTTTAAGAGTGTGAGGTGAAGGTAAAACTAACTTACTGATCTAAATTCTGATAGTCCATTGTTTGTTTTTCAATGTTTATTCTTGCATCATTCATTAAATATTCTCTTACTAGAGGCAGATATCATCTGGGAAGAAATCCTGAAATCCTTATTTTTCAGCCAAGAAAACTGTGAGAGAAATCAGTTGTTCCTGAGTGGATTCAGACCAGCAAACCATGCTTGTTACCTGTTGTTTTCCCCAAATTCCATAGGATATTAGCCTGCTGAATGCAGATTTCAGGCATGATTAGGTCCTGCTGTACAGAGAAGTGCAGCAGAGAGGGATTGACTCCCATCTCTTCACTTCTCCCTCCTCTCCACCCTGCATTAGTGCAGGGCAGTGCATGGCAGAGCAAGGCAGAGTCTCTGTGACTGTGGTGCCGATCTGGTTGTTTTCTTCTAAAGCAAGGCATCTCCCAAGGACTGAATTCTCATTCCCTGAGTCAGAAGATTCAGACTACTGTGCTCCTGGGGCAGTAGAACTGCACTCTGCAGGCTGTTCAGGGCTCACAATAAATTGACAGTCTCACCCTCAAAAATGCTGGATTTTTCTCAAGGTGAGAAAAGTACTGCTGGAGAAAAGAGGGACACATTTCAAAGTCCTGCAAATAGCTTAGGTCTGTTAAACTTGGTGGAACTTCACTGCTAACATCAATTCAGGGTTTTGATATTTTGGCAGAAATGAGCCTTGAGGTTCAGCCATAGTGAGTCCATCGTTACTGTTATTTTCTCTCCAGGTTTCACAGCAGGGAGAAATGAAATGCCTGTTAGCTATCTGAAGACCATCTGTATTTTCTTAATGAATGCTGCACTCCTCTTGGAACCATGAAATATGCAATATTGTATGTTGACTCTAAACCAAATTGTGCGGAATTGAAACTTTGCATATACACTGAACTTTCCTTTATTTAACAGATTCTCCTGTGAAATATACCAACGTGATATTAATCATTTAGCAGCTGCTACAAGAAGGAGCTCTTGAAGCTTCGACTTAATGTCTTGCACTGGAGTAATTACTGGGCTGCAGGCACTTGCTTCTACGTAGGGAGGAATTCTGAATTTTGGCTCATTACTTTTTACGATGACTATGTACTTTAGTGTAAACCTTTCATTGGTTGTAAGCAGCCTGTCTATACTACAGCTATAAAACACAAGGATGGGGGTGGAAGTATTATACGTGCAGTCTACCAGAAATCCTTTGAAATCCTTTGAGGAAACCTTCAAATAGTACTCAATGTTAATACAGAATAGCAGTAAAATATTCAGCCGAGTTTCACAAAAGAAGAGGGATATTTCATAAATGTCCCAGAAGACCTATGAAATGTCAAAGCTTATAAGTCATTAAGTATTAAGCTGCTTTGATTCTGAATTCAGAATTGGTGTGCTTTAGTTTTTGCATTATCATTAACAAAATTATGCAATACATTGAGGTTTCACTGAACCTTTTAAAAACCAAAATAGCATGAAATGTGGTTGGGGGATAAGAGACAGTTGTACCAGAGAATCTCCTCTACTCTCACCAAAATAGTTCACACTTCATTATATGAATATTGTGGGATCTGGGACAGGTTCACAGCTCCTCAGAGCAGATGCACATCCAAGTCACAACAGTCCTCCCTGTTGGCAATGGAGACAGGCATGAACCACATTTATACATCTGCCTGACCCTGCTTTCCATTAACAGAGGGTTTGTACTACTGAGGTGAAGACCCATGGTGTATCTTCCCACATTCTTCAGTTTAGACAATGAGGGATCAGGGCTGAGAAAGGTGTACAAACTACCTGCACTGTGAGCTAGATGGCCAGGGAGGCAAAGAAATTTTCAATAAGTCCAATTAAATTCTTTTTTTTATGTACCTAACACTTGCTTGACCTCTTCCAGTCATTACTTGAAGAAATGGGATAGTATAATTTGACTTTATAATCTATAAATTGCTGGATTTATAAGAAATCACCAGCTATAAATCATGTATGGGAAAGAAAAACTTATCTAAAATAAGTATTCTAATAAAAACTGTCAGGGACCATTAACTTCAGGCATTGTTACTGCTCTGTGAACGTTGCAATTAGGCATCTGCTTAACTTTGAAGCATTAAATAGTCCCAGATTAAATGAACTAACTCTTTGCATATTCAACACTGATTGTAAAGTGTTTGCAAAACCACCACCACAGCGGAGACTGTAGACAGCTGCTTTTGACAATTGCTTTTTCTTATAAGATTAAATGAAACTTTTCCTAGTCATTTGTATTCCTGCACATGGGACCATGTCTTGGAGGAAATGCCACATTTGCATCTATGTAAGTGGAAGGTATGGAGATTAGGACATCCTACAATACCTCTGTGTAACAGGATATTTAATTTTTGAAGAAACCTTACCTTTGAGCTTGGAGAAGCTGAGGTCCAGCTGAGGAAGCTCCACAGGGATGTTCCTGTATTAAAGCATCACAAAGAATGAGAAAGAAAATGATCCATAGGTTCTCTGGTTAACTATTTAACTCTGATGGTCAATAAAGCAGCAAACAAAACTGTGGTAAGAACTCCCTTGCTGACTAGCAGTTCCTCCTCCTTTTCCTTCTCCCCACTGTTTAGTCTTGAAATTCTCCTTCCTATTAGTCTCTCACAGAGCAAAGTGCATGAAAATCAGATAGAATCCCCTGCCACATAGGACAAAGCCCACAACATTTCAGAAAAGAACACAATGACATTTTTGAGGACAAAGGAATGAGTTTTTTGCCAGGGAATGAAGGCATTACTTGATGGAAGGAGTGGGCAAGAGGAATCTGCAAATGTTTTTTGGCTAGCAGAAAGGTTATGTGAGAATATGCACTTTAGAGATAGGATCCTGCCTCATCTCAGTACCCTTTGTGTCCAGGCACAAGGACGGACAGCATACCCAGACTCCAAACCTTGAAGCCTGGAGGTCCAATCTCCTGCTGGCTCTAATTCAGAGCAGGGCAGCCCAGTGCCTCTCCTGCTGCTGATCGTACAGTCCACAGTGGCTGCAGAGAAGCAGGTGCCTCAGTGCAGCTTTGCTAGGTGTGTTCATCTCCCTGGTGGCTTCGCCTGAAAAGAAAACTGCTGCATTAGACAGAAATGAATTTTGCTGTTGGGTAGCCCCTGGATTTTCTGGTACACAACTTTCCAATTAGCTGTGTTGGTGTTTGCAGAATTGGGAGCTATTTCACTCTGTGTCTGCCAGAAATTTCATGACAGCTTTTAAAAGGAGGACATGTAAAGAAAACCTGAATGTTTTGTGAAACTTAACTTTCATCACAGACTCCAACATACAAGGATTAACCTCTTAAGTGAAACTCTGTGTAGACAGGAGATCTGTTTAGAATTATCCACCATGTTTATAACGCTCTAGTATATATAAGCTTATATTTTCACTTCTTGTAACATATGCACTGGTTATCCAATAATACCAGGTGCTGGAGGGGGGACAGGATTAGTTACAGGCTCTGTTTTTGAAGGCAGGAAGCAGTTGCGTAGGTTGCTTATGTGTGGTTACTGAAAGTGAAATGAAATGCAACAACTGGTAATGACAGTAGTTCAGATTGGACCAGAAAATAGCACGAAATGAGGCCTGTTGAGTTTGCTGTTTGAATTAGCCTTTCCTTTTTAGTGCTAGGACTTTGCCATGAGCTGTAGGGATGTTGGTGCAGACCTAATGATCTCTCTATGACTTACAAAGGGACCCTTTGGAGTCGGATTTTGTGTCTCATAGTGATTCCATATCTTTTCTGTAGAGTCCAGAAATTCTGAGCATTCAGTGAAACTAATTGCAACCTGCACCTTTCCCCAAACCCACAGGCACACACTTAGCAGACTGAGGGAGAGATTTACTTCCACATGCTAGCAAGGATTTAATCTCGTGACGTGTTGGATGTCTGTGTCTCATCTCAAAGTCAGTCAAAGTTGAAGGCACTCAGGCTACTCCAAGACTGAATAAATGGAGCATAACATCTTCCATAAGGGAAAAGAAACTCCATATTATCCTTAATGCTGCTTGTTTCTAGAGTTAGAAATTCTTTTGAAGGAACACTGGTGCTGGTTTTTATAATATCTAATTTATGGGTTTTTTTTGTAATATCTAATTTGTATCTAATATCTCTTGCTCTCCTAGCAATCTTTGTAAATACTCCTACTAACAGTACAAAATTTTGAAGTGGGGCTGTGAAAAGTCTTTCTACGTTAAACTAAAAGCTAGGAATTAAATCAGGCCCATTGAAAACTATTGATGTCATTTTCAAGGCTACCCCTGCAGTTAAGATGATTCAGTTATGAAATCAGCTGTAATATTTCTGCCCATAAAATGTCAGGTTAAATTCTATCATACCAATTAATTGTTATTTTTTTTCCTCTCAATTCACAACACTGCAAAGCCAGGCTGTTTTTAGAGCTCCAATGTTTTATTCATAAATGCACTTGTAAAACAACAATAAATTTTAAATGCTGCTAAAGTGAAAATCATTCAAGTTAGAAGCAACTATAACTACTTCTTTTCAACCAAAATAATTAAATAGAGGTTATAGAATTATTTATTTTAATGTAGTTGGAATTCTCTTTTTCCCCATACAGTCTTTCCCCACTGATTATTTTAAGTTAAAGAAGAACAAGAAGAAAAAATAAAAGTCTAGTGTCCATCAGGCAGCTTCACTTTGCATAGACTTCAGAGCACAGAGAATGACATAGAAACTATCTCTGTAAGAAAACTGCTTTATAATTTAAGAGTGAAGTACACAAAAATCAACTGCTCTGTGTTTATTGCCTCATATGCCATATGAAGGATATTGCCACTCAAACTTTTTAAATAGCTCTTCAAAATGGGATTGTTCTGTATAGCTTGCAGCTGTTTGCAGTTGTATAAGTCTGGAGGAAATGTAAAAATTATGGACAGATTTTCATCAATTCAGCTTTGTATCTCAAAGACGTTTTAGAGATCAAGCCAATGTAAAAAAAAATCAGCTAGGAAGCATAAACTTGGAAATACTTGACTTTGCCTTACGGAAATGGTACAGCAAGTCATCTAGGTTTCCTTTTTATCACCATTAATTTATTTGAGTGTAAGTTCTGAAAACTCAGTGGTTTTAGATAAGATTTTGAACACAGAACCTGGATAATAATGTTAGGTGACCTTTTATCACTGATTATATAGCAATGGCAGAAGTCAGTTCTCTAAAACTCAGTGCAGGTCCTGGAAGAGATAATTAAATGATTTTAGCCACCAGAAGTAGAGTGTTTTAGTTATCACAATGCCTTCCTGCAGCTTTTCTAGTACCTCTAGTAATAGTACACATGGACTTTCAAATCCCATGCTGTGTTTGTCTGAGATCCAAAGCAAAATTCTAACCCCGTTTTATTTAGAGTATGTGATTTAGTGTCAAGGTGAAAAAATGTTTCATTTTGTAATAACTTCTTTCAGCCCCGTCTTAAATTTTATAACTGTAATAGTAGATTCTCCTAGTCTCCTAGCCCTGAGGTATAACTAGCCAGTTCATGTCTACTCTTCAAAACTAACAAGCAGAAAGCTGTTTGCACCATGCTCCAGAAAATTAACATTCCCACAGAAAATCTTCCTCTACAATTTACTCTATGTTTTACACACACCATAATCCTTTTGCCTCCCTTTACACTCATTAATGCTCTCTGCACACTACAACAGTTCTTTGATCATTCAGGGCTGAAAAGTCTGTGCAAATCAAAATGTTGTTTCATGCTGGACTTCTAAGGTAGTATATGCTTCATCTAATTTATCTGCCCAGGATTTATATATTTATATTATACACTTTCAGCCATTTACCTAAACTTAATTTACAGTTAATGGAGAGAGATAGGTATGTTCAAGTATTTAATTATCTTAAAAATAGGTGATATAAAACAACTTTACCAAAAATCTAGTTGGTTTCTTTGTGCTCATTCCAGCTTTGAGGCCACTGGTCCCTGTACACTACCAAATTACTTCTTGCTTTTTATTTTTTCTTTTCTTCCAAGCCAAATCAGTTTGTATAAACATATTGCCAGCCAATCTTTTGCTAGATATTGGAATGAGAGGCAGTTAAATTCACATCAGATGATATAACTGAGGATGTCCTAGAATAGTTAACTTGCTGTGAAATAACATGAAAAAGTAGTAATGGTTTTAGAAAAAGTGATCTCTTCAGGGTAGCTACAATCTACCCTGCTGTTTCACATTGCTTATGAACTAGATTTTTTATTTTTAAGATCTTTGAGTTCAGAAATAGTTGATGTCTCAATACCACTAGAAATTTTGTGTGCAAAAGAAAAGCATGGAATATCATAACAGACACTAGCCTTCTATTATTTTTTCCTTGAAAAAATGGAAATAGGTTAATAAAAATACAAGAATCTGGACAATATAAACCAGTAAAAATATTCCTTTCTTTCCCCTTTTCTTGAAGTATTTCTTTCATTTTTTTTCTAGCTGAATCCATAAGCTGACCATAGCAAATTTTGTGGATTGTGAATTGTAATTTTTAAGAAAAGTCTTATTTGCTTTACTCTGCCCTGACAAATGCTTCTTTTGAACTCCTAAGGATTTCAATCATTTTCACTCCCATCTTTTTGAAATAAACCCCAATTTCCCAGTGTTGTTTCATTCTGCTTCTAATTCTTCTAGAACAGCAGTGAAATTCTGTCCCATTTCCTGCTTTGCTGCTGTGACACTGAAATTGTTGTGTTTCCAGCCCAACCCAAAGCAATGCCTTTTTTGTGCCATGCAAGCAGCTGGGAGCTGGTTCTGAGCTGTGGTGCTGAAGGAAGAAGTGTCTTTTCTTCAGCTACAGCCAAGCATCACAACCCCACACGTGTGGGGAAGGATACGGCTAGCGAAAGTGTTCCCTTGCCACTTGGTGGGACATTAGGAGAGGAAATTCTATGTACCTTAATAGTTGCAGCCATTCCATTTTATTCACATTTCTGCTACCAGTACAGTTTTGAAAAGTTCCTGGGCATTGAGTTTGGACCCATGAGCTTTCCTGGAGCAAGCTAGCAGCTTGGGTGACAATTCTCCCAAGCTTTTTGTGTTTTGCTCCTCCCACCACACAGTATTGGTCATCTCACAGGATAGATCCTTTGATGATTGTATGTGATGTGCAGCAATCCAGTCCAACTCACCATATTATCAGACAAATAACTTCAAAGGGAAATCAGAAAGATCAGAATACAATAGTTTGTTATAAATGGAAGAAATAATCTAAAATTGAAAAGGCAAAATTCACTAAGTACACGTTCAGCAATCAGGAAGGCAAAATCACAGGTGTAAATACAAAACGAGTAATAACTGAGTTGTCAGAAATACTGCAGTGAAAGCTGTGAGAGTTGTAGCAGATCACAAATGAAACATGATTCCCTGCTGGGATGTCATAATGAAAGAAAAAATATATCTTATTCTGTGTTGTATTAGCAAGAATGGTGTATAAAGGAGCAAATTACTTCCTCTGTTAAGGGCTGTTGAGAAACTGGAACCTGGGCAAGAGATTTAAGAAAGAATTATAAAAAAACTAGAGAAAGTCCACTGAAATTAAAAAAAAAAAAGCACTTGGGAAGCAGCTGGGTTTATTTGATCTAGAAAACAGAACAGCTGGGAAGATGGCAGGAGGCTGTGGCTACCAAAATGTAAGTATAAGGCTCTTCTCCATAGTGATCAGAGGTAGGAGAAAAGTTACCTTGCACCAAGGAAGATTCAAGGCAACTACTCAGAGGAAAAACACTTTTATCCCTCCTTTGTAGTATGAGAAGGTCCTTCCTGGGTGGTCTCTGACACTTCACTGGCCGGAGATACTGTAGTTAAAACCAGTTTACCTCCAGGTACCATGTTCAGTTCCTAAGTTCTCTCCCTGACAAAAATGCTTTAGGTGCTATAACATAATCTCTGAAACCAGTCAGCCTTTAAGAACAGTGGCTGTTTTATTCATTTACTGTGAAAATGTTTTTAAAGAGAGGAATTTAAATTTTCCTAACTTGAGAGACAATGCAAGTACAAACAGAAATACATGCAGGCTTATTTATTCTCTTCATAATTTACTGTGGAATCTTGCCAAAGTGACTTACTTCCTTCCAAAATATTTAGTTGAAGGATGAAACAGATGGGCAGGGATTTTTTCTTGCTATGTGTCTATTAAATTATAATTTATGCCTACCAGACTATGAGCTTTGTCCAGCTGGGAAGCCATACATATGCAGATTCAGTTCCACTAATAGATTATATGCTTAGTAGGTGAGTCTGTGGGTATCAATTGAAAATCAACACAAAAGAACTTAGAAAACAGACTAAAATCAAAAGATATGCTGACATAATTATAGAACAAATTCCAGTGAAATTAGCTTTATGTAATTTTGGAACTAAAATAGATTTTTCTCCAGCAGGCTCTTTGTTGAGCCTCATGGATCTAGTGTTGTGGCAGAATAATCTGGTGTGTGATGACTGTGTGCTATATTAGTGATGTTCCTCAGTGAACAGATCCCACATTCACCTAAAAAAGGTTGCTGGGCCACAATATTTTGATAAAGAATTCTGTTTGTAGGTATTACCAGTGAGTTCAGATGCAAACTATGCCTGGAAACTGAACGTGGCAAAATACAAAAGAGGGATAGAATATTTTCCTTGATAATTCAAGAGATATTAAAAAGTAAGCAAGCTTTATTACAGTAATCAGTCTTCCCTGCAGTTGCATGAGGGTTTAATATTGTGCAGAGGTATAATCCTGTAGCATTCAATAAGATCCATTCAGGAGAACAGGTAAGTGAACATATCCCTACAGCCAAAGTTTATGAGTAGCTGTTGGTAGTGTTGCCATCCCAAGAATGAATTAAAAGGGTCTTTTTAGCTTATTGAGCTTTCTGCCAGAAACACAGGAGGAAGAAAGAGAGGATCTGAGGCAGAAACAAAAAGAATAAATGACATTTCAAAATATACACCTTTCATTCACACTCAGCCAAAATATCTGATGGTATCATCTTGCTGCCATGAGGTTGATTCAGAACAGTTTGGGATATCGGACATTAATTCAGCTCAGCACAACCTGATTTTTTTTGTAAGAAATGTTTTCCATTCAGCTAGATCTAACCATCTCTTGTGTTTATGTGTAAGCTGTGTTGTTATTCAAATTTTTTTTACTGAGTTTTGATGATGAGGTCATAACCTATTACTTTAGAGAAAAATGCTGTGCCAATCAAGAGTTTTGGATGGAAAATCTTATTTTCTTGTACTGTAGTGAAAATTAGAACACAAGAAAATAGTGATGGGGTTTTAAATATGCTAGGACTGCTTTATCTCATCTGTGTGACTTTTAGGTCTTAAATTTTAGGTCTTAAATTTTAGATCTACTAGGTTCCACATATCAAATTATTCTGTTTTAGGATTTTTATCTGAATGGTATGGAATTTTTGAAGCATGTTGACCTAAATAATGAATTAATATCCTAACTTGCTTTTGAAAAATGAAATGCAATATGTGTGAAATATGTGAATTTGGAACATCTATTTAGCTGTGTTTGCAAACATGCAAATATTCATTTGATTCATTAAAATTCTTCCATAGCGGGCATCTGATCTGCCATGGTGAATTTCTCTTCTATTTGTATAAATATATTCAGCCCCAGTTTGGTAAAAAAATGTGTCCCAAAATTCAAGGAATTTCAGCAGATGCTTATCAGAAGAGCCAAATTTCTTCTGCGTGCTTTGATATTTCTCTTGACTACCAATTCCTGTTCTGTGTAGCTTATACTGGAAATATGTACAGAATCTTGCCTTCTGCTTCGATTATGTGGAAGCTATCCTTTTTGCCTGAGTAGATATTGTGTGCTGTGGTTTAATGAATGGAGGACTATTTAATCAAGAACTATCAATTCTCCAAATACCTGGAAAAGACTGAGTTCACTCTTACACAGTTGAACTCTGCAGGAGGGCTTTCATAGTAATCAGGGGGAGGGAGGTCATCAAACAGCACAAAATTTAGTCATATATTAGATTCACATTTTATGTCATACCAGTTGTAAAAAATTTTAATTTCATTAAAGAGGAATTGCCACTAAAAAGGGGTAAATTCATGTTAAATACAGGAGAGTAAATTGTTAGAACTCTGCCAAACTGATCATGCATTGAACTGTAACAGAGAAAGATTTTTCCTAAATTGAGTTTATGGCTCTTTTAGCATAACGTGATTACCATTCCCAGAGAATATGACAATGCCTTTTGCAGGTGGTGGGATGTGATACTGGTTTAGTTCATGAGAAAAAATCTTCATGAATTTAAATAGGAACCCAGTATTAAATGGTTAAATCTATACTTTAGGTTTAGCTGCATTTTACTAGTGAAATATGTCTAAGACCATTCTCTGGGACTAGTTACAGTAGCCACACATATCCACACCTGTCAATTCTATCACCAGATCAAAATAGTCACATATTAAGGACCTCTTGCATGAGATGACTCCTGAAATATGCTGAGGAGGTACTAAGGGGCAGCAGGTGGTCTGAAGCATAAGTGGGAGCAGGGTTCACTCTAATAATGTAGTTTTCTAGATCCCTCTAGCAATGTAACATACGACATCAGACTCAAAGGCCTGGAATGTGATGGGAAAAGTGACCTTGAACACGTGATTCCCACTGTCTGTATCTACATTCGAATATTTGTTCCATGTTTTCACCAAAAACAGAGTTAAGACAAATTTGTGCATTCCTCTTTCACTTTAGGTGCAGGCTGGAAAAGAATTTCTGTGGGGTCAAAATCTGTCGAAGTCCATAGATCCAAGCAAGGATGAGTCTTCTGACAATTATGAGAGGACTGAGACAACTGTATCTTTGACTCATCTGTGACTCCAGGAGGCTAATGCTGGCTCTGGAGTTACTTAACAGAAACAGACCTATATTTTACAGAAAAAAGACCAAGAACTGTACTAGTGATTCCACCAAGAATGTCATGATGCTGACAGTAGTAGTGAGGCAGCTTTATCCACACAGTGATGTCTCTAAGGTGTGCAGTTGGCTTGTCCCTGACAGCACGTTGTTTAGCACTTCTGCAGGTGCAGACAGATAAGCTTTCAATTGACTCCCTCAAGAGACTCACTCTGAGATAAATGATGCTGTTATACAGGTCTGCCACCTGCTGCTGTGTCTGAGGCTGACCAGAAGAGGTGCATGCTGCTGGGATTGCCTGAGGAGTGCACACTGTTAAACATCTAAGACAAGGATTTTAGAAGCTGGTCAGTGAACGTGGTGCTGACACTGGTCTCCAGAATGAAAAGCTCTGGCACCTGTGGAGCAGTTTTGAGATGTCATGGAAAGCTCACCATGGCATTTAGATGTGAGGATATAAGAAGGATCAAACTGGGTAGACTAGGAGTCTCTCCAGCTGGGTGGTCTGTCTCCAAGAACAGACACAAGCAGATGTCCAAATGTGCAATATCGTAGGCTGACGAAGAATTCTTTTTTTAATGGCTGTTTGGCTGAATGCTTATTTGTGAGCAGCTTGTGTTTGAGTGAACAGTTGGGAAATGGTTGTCCTTTAGCAAAAATTCTTAGCTGTCATTCTCATGTTTAAAACACTTTCTCTGGACATTTGAGAAACAAACTTTTTGTATGTGAGACAAGAATAATATTGCGTGAAAAGAGCTTTATGTGAAACTTACAAAATCTGGACAGTCTGAAGAGGAAGGAAAAGGTTTGAAATTGGATTAGAAGTGAAGCAGCAGTCGTTTCAGCACAAAGGCTGCCTTTATATTTCATGTTACGTGGAAGGTGAACCTGCATTTCTCTGAGTTTGTAAAAATGGCACATATTTATACAGATGAATGGTAGAAGGAGATATGTATCAGAATTTGACATATTAGATATTCCCTAAGAATATGAGGCTCAAGTGACTACTTTCTCTCCACTGCTTGTTTCTGTCTTTCCCTTTCTGCCAATCTCTTTCACACTTCCTAACCTATCAGCATATCAGCTGATTTTGAAGTGTTAGTAGACGCAACGATAATATGTTCACATAATGTTCATCAAAATGGACAATGGAATAGTCCAAGCAAACCCTTTAGAAAAAGAACCTGATTAATGGATGCAAGCCCCCAGAGACATGAGGGAATCCACGGCAGAAAACTCTTATGAGTGCCCTAATTGCGAGTAAAGCTTTAATCAGACATCATGCCTAATTATATGCTAGAGAATCCAACTACAAGACCTGAATTCATAAACTAGGTTTCAGTGCTTCCTCTGCTAGAGGATCTTAAAGGAGTATATGTTTGTTAAGAGAATGGGGCTGCTGATAAGCTTTGCTGAAAGACTGCTGTGGAGGCACACTGTTATTTTTGGTAGAGTCGGAAGAGTACTGTATTGTCTGGGTTAAAAAAATAATGGTGAAGTGGGATGTTTTGAGAAACTTTTTAAAATCAGAACACGTGAAGGAAAACCCACAGAAGCAATTAGCTTTAGAGAAGATAACAAAGCTTATTAAGCATGTATTAGTCTGTCCATGGGGTGTAGTGTCATACAATGGAGATATTATAACAATGAAATCAACAATGCCTTGAAATTAACGTTTCTGGACTTCACAAGCAATTTCAATTATGTTATGCTAATATGTTAAATTGGGAAAACAAAAGTCATGTAAGACTTTTAGATAACATTAGGGTGCTGAGCTGGTAAATGAATGAAGGGAATTCTCCTGTAGTAGGGGAATAAGTGACTGAGAAGCCCTTAAAGGAATGTAATTGGGAAAAGCTAAGCAATCAGCCATTGGGAGAACAGTAAGAAACCACTACAAGACCCAAGACACCACCAATAAGGGTCTCCCTTGGGGAGGAAGATGGAAAAGTTATCAGCTATTTTTGACATTTGAAGCTGGTATGACCAAGCATCTCAAGCACTGTGCAGATGTCTAGTCACTCAGATTCAGGAAGGATAAATTGCTCCTAGCAGCTAAGAATATCAAGAGATGGCAAATGCGTGATGTGGAAAGCAAATAAAAGAACCAACTAAAAATGGAGATGGGGTGCAATGCTATGGAAGCACATAATGAGCCTAAACTTAAGAGAGGAGAAAAGTATTTTCCCTCCTAAGATAAAGAGCAGTGGTCTCACAAGATGATATGGACTTTCATGAGAAGGAATGTTCTGACTTAAGAAACTGAGATTTCAGAACAGCAAAACATCTTCAAAAGTAATTTTAAGCATAAGTATGAGTTGTACACTCCGATTTGCTGAAAATTTCTAGTTCTGGATGTCCTGGCCTAGAATGTGTCCTTTCCAGTCAAGACTTAAATCTTCCATATCATGTTGCCAGCCACTGTATAAAAAAGATGGAAGGCTGCTAGAAAACCAATTGGTAGGAAGAAGACAGCTCTCTATTCAGTAAGGATTTTTCCAAACCCTAAATGTTTCACTGGTGGCAGGTTATAGTTGTCTTAAAAGGTTTGTACTGAGAGTTTAAGAGAAGAATCTTTGAGACATTTTTATCAATGTTGTGGTGAACTCTGAAAGTATGCATGAATATCCACCCCAGGGAGCTGCTCCCAGGTGACTTAGTCACACCTTTCATTACAGATTAAGAAATTTAGAAAAGTGCCTAAGGCCTGTTTTCTGACTAACTTTCATGGAGGATTCTAGAGATTTTCTGAGTTGAAAGGCTTAGCTGATCCCTTGCAGAAGTGCAGTGGTTTGAAGTGAGCTTGCTCAGCTGCTGGGCCAGTGTAGACGGGGGTTTGTATTTTTGTACAGCCATGCTGTACAAGAGCTGAGCTCACTCCGCTCATGACTGCAGTAGGCTGTGCAGACAACCCAGACAGCTCAAGTGTAATGTCACTCATCAACTCTGCCTCAGTGCTTTAATGCAAGGATGAAAACATGATATTTATGTAATAAATTTTTATAAAAATAAAATATTTATTCAGGGCACCAGTTTTTATGGCAATTAAAAGCCATAATTCTTAAAACACTTGTGTTGATGCTTTACATAAGTGTGGAAAGAGTCTCAAAATCATTTAAGCCTACAATTTGCAACATCAAAGGAAAACATTTTTATAGATTCTGAAGGGTCAGATCTATTACACCAACTCTTTGATCTCCTTGGTTGAATGGGACTGTGAGAATTATTATCGTTTTGGTGCACATTCCTGCATATTTTTGCTGATAAGATAGAGCTCGTAAACTATATTTTGATTCACAAATACATATTTGAGCCTTACAAAAAAGGTAAATGAGCTCTGCCTTGCTATACAATATGTTTATCTGTAAATGCATTAATCTTGAACACAAACTAAAATTTAATGCATCAGAGACATGAAAAATCACTACAAAGATTAAGGTTTTGATTCTGTAATTTTTTAAAGAGGTTCTGAGTGATCATATTAAGTGCCAATTGCTTACAGAGCTTTTTAATATCAAACAAATGGAAGATAAAAGAATTTTTCAGACATACAACATGAAAGTCTTGAAAAATAATGGAAACAAAGAAAGCTGCACTTTTGAACACATTCTCTTGTTGACCTAGCTCTTACGAGGCTAATAGATGGCCTACAGGATTAATCCTGCACACCTGGCAGTGCTATCCAGCTCTCAGGAATGCTTCTCAGGAGATGTATCTGCACTTTATTTTTCTGGGAAGCCTGTCCAGGGTGCTGGAGACCTCCATGTATTCAAAAAAGCCTGAAGCGCCAGACACATTCTAGATTGAGACTCAAGGGCTGTGCTGAGACAGAGCTGATAAACTCTGCTGTACACAAACTGAGCCTGTGCAGGCAGATATAACTGGTAAATTATGTGGTTTGTCTAGATGCATTTTGTTTTTTTCCTCCTCTTAATCAGGGAGTATTGGATAACTGCCTAAATGATTACCCTGTGCTATTGGTCTGTCCCTTCAGCACCACTCGCTGTCTTTGAGCTCAGGACTGGGACTGGTATAGTATAACCACATGGCATCTTGGATCTGCATTTGAGTAAAAGATTTCAAGGGTGAAACCACACTCTGGATGTAATTGTTCCATCCAGCTGATTGCAGTGCAATATATTTGTTTGACAAGCAGAACTGATTAAAAATCACCCGATTGCCCGTGTACCTTGTTACATTTCATTTCAGTCCGTTAAACTTAATGAGAATTAAATCTAATTCAGTGACAAGGAAGGGGCAGTGGCATGAGAGTGCAGGGCTCACTACTTCAGGGTTACAGAGCCTTGTATTTGTCACTGGAAATAGATGGTTTTTTAATGTCAAAATGCTGACAGAGAATGGAAAGATATACAGTTGCTGTAGAAGGACAGGGCATGATATGTCTGAGGAAACTGCATGGATATAAGATGAATAGAATGTTAACAGATATCAGAAACTGTGGTAACAGAACTGGGCAGCTTAAAAAGCAAAGTGAAGTTCATAACTTGACAGTATGTATGACTGAAAGCTGGAAATCAGCCATTAAATGATTGCTCCTGTTACAGGAATAACATAATTGTGGTATGGCAACAGTTTGTGACTATATAGAAATTATTTTGAAATCATTTGCAACTCCTCCATACTGATTAACCTTATGCCACTGAGTATGTATTCTTCACACATGAGGGAATTCAGATGATAGAAGCCAAGAGAAGAGTGAAAATGCAGTTGCTGATATTTTCCTCATTCAAGAATGCTGTCGTAGAAAAACAGACTCCTTTAGGAAAAAGAACCATTTCAGAAATAAAGTGTTAAGATGAGTATGAAATTTCTCAAATTAATTTTATATAGCAATTACTGAAATCTTAAGTTTTGATTGAAGACTGGAATTTTGAGAGTAATTTTGATCTTTCATAGAACCATCAATTAGAACATCACAAAAACTAATTTTGACTGGAAAATGAAACCTGATCATTTTTCACATTTCAACACAGTTTCATTTTCTTTCCTTCTTCTGATTCATTGTACATCAAAATCAATTGTAATAACAATTGTTCTTGAACTACAAGTTGGTAAGTTATTTTTTAATATGATCTTAGATAGGATTAATGATGAAAACAGTAGGTGAGCTGAGTTACTCTCAGACTCCATTTACTTTTTTTCATACTTGTGACTACTTTGTATATAATGGAAATTTAGGAATTTAATGCTCCTCTGTACACCTACCTGTAGAAACCTGTTCTGAGGTTTTTTTATACTACCACCAGGTCTTTGGTCTAAAGACTTGTTATTCTATCCAAAGGGTTTATCAGAACTAAAATATATATTGAGATTATATATTTCTTGAAAAAAGGTTCTGTTTTAGTCTATGTGAGAATTGGCCTGGAGTATTTCGTATTTTGGGTGGTGCTAACCTACTCTCAGGCTCACTGGCAGCACACTGGTTTGAATGAAGTGTTTTGTGCTGAAATATCAACCTGTGTAGAGCATATGAAGAGCTTATTGCTTGTTTCACTGCATGAAGAAGTTGTGCCAACAGCAGCCTTATCACCCAGAGATGCAGTTTCAGCATCTGTAATAGCACGCTATTGCTGGCCAGGTTAGAAACCTGCACACTTTCTATGCCTGATCCTTTTCTCTTTCAGGTTTCACTTCAGTGCTGTGCTTTCAGAAGCATATCATTAAGCTGACTGCTTCTGACATTCAGGGCAGAGACCTGGTTTTCCAGACACACAAGGCTTCGTTGGTATATCCAGGGGAAGTTGGTGAGAGGAAGTAGAAATGGATAATTGAAGAAAAAAAGGCCTGTTTTAAAGACAGAAAATTGTATGTTCTGCCCTATATTGAATTTTTGAAGTGGAATTTTAATGTAGGAATGTGAAAGGCTTGTGTGTGTGTGAGAGAGTGAGTGAAATGTGCCAGGGACTTTTGTCACATGTACTATTGAAAGGTCAGTCTGTACTTGTCAAGGATGAGTTCAAGATGATAAGTTTGCTTTAAGTAAATAGCAAGAGTTAAATAAACTTTGAAAGAATGTATCCAAATTAACAAAAGTTTGTTAGCTCAGGAGTAAAGTAAATTTGCCACTCTGATAGAAAGGAAAAGGATTTTTGAAGACCCCTAACCTATTCTTCAAGCTGCACAGCAGCAGACATAATATTATGTCTTAGATAAACTGCAATTGCTGTGACCATATGATCTTTTCTACCGGAAATACTGCATTATTTATTACATTTATTTCAGTGGCAGCTATTTCCATTGTTTGCATATATATTTGTAAAATAAAACTGACACCATGGTTTTATCCATTTGCTAATATAGGTTATTTGCACAATAGATACAGCAATGAAGTATGACCATGTAAATTATTATTCCACTCCACAGAAAAAAATTAAAGATCATTGTTAAAAACAAGGCAAAGTAACCTCAATTGTAGTATCATATTAATTCATCCGTGCTGGTTGCTGTACATAGTTAATTCATATGTCTGTGTGAATTCAGTCTGACCCTGAGCACTTACAGGAATTTCCTGTGCAAAATATTAAAAACAACCAAAATTCTGTTTGGGATATCTCTGCCAGAAGCCGTGGTTACGATTACCAACAATCTTCAGATCAGGCTCTTGATGAGAAGTATCACAAAAAGAAAAGGGTGACATCAGACCTATAAAATAATGATCAAAGACTATAGTGCATTTGGAATGTTCTCTTTTTATTTTAAATATACCTATTACAATATTTTGTTAGGCTTATATAGAGCACTATTATTTACATGAGTCAGTGTTTGTCCTTTAGGGAGAATTCCAGTGCTCAATAAATAAGAGTCAATGAGCTGCTTGTTAACTGTCTTGGAATCAGTGTTCTGAAATATTAATTCCACATAAATGGTGAAAGTCTTTGAAATAATTATTGTTACCTGTAGTTTCATTCAGTAGGTATCTTCAGTCTGCAGTTAAATTATGTTGAAAACTCTGAACATAGCTATAGGTAATCGAAGAAAGTTCAACAACAACATCATATTAAAAAAATACCACAGAACATCAGTGGTTGACCTCTACATTTTCGAGATGCATCTCAGGGTGATGGTAGTGTTCAAAGGGAACAAAAAGCCAGTTTTTGGTAGACTCCCTGATAGAAAATGTCTAGATCATGGGGCAAAATATACAATACTAATAAATAAAAAATACAACTTTTTACAAGATCTTTCAACATGGCATCTTAAAATGTGCCTGCAGGTAAGAATGGTTTATATTGTTTTTATTAAGATTTAATTTGCCATGGTCACTCTTTCTTACACATGAATTTTTGCATTATATATATATACACTATATAAAACACATAAAAGTTGTCCGGTCAGTACAAGGAATATCATTAGCTGGGAACATGAAGAAGGGGTTCCTATCACATCTCACTCAGTGTTATTCATGTAAGTTCAAATGTACAAGAAAGGGACTGTGGTCCTGATCTTGCACTAACACAGTAAATGTAGTCCCCACATTTCTGTGTACAGAACTTATTCTCTCTGCTGAGACTGTCCCAGTCCTGCCTTGGTCACATTTTCATGTGACCCATCAGAGAAACTAAGTTTGGATTAGGACAAACACCTTGTTTTTTCCTCCTAATCCTCATTAATGTACCTCAGAAGTCAAATCCATGGCACGTTATTTAAATGACTGAATATCTGTGATGTTCATTTATGGCACACAATTTTGTTTCCTCACCATACACAAAGACAGCAGGGAGATGCAGCTCGTAACTACCAGGCATTTATCCTAGAAAATGTGATATTGTCATCATTATTGGACTAGAAACTTATGTTTATTGACAGTGTGCCTATTTTTCAACAAAACATCATTGATTTTAGTAGCATAACAGTTTGGCAGAGAATAGTTTCTGAATTATTTCTGTTACAGATTTGAATCTGTGGCACATTTAAGACACTCACCAACCTATTCAAACAATATTTTAAAGCAAAATTAATGTTTGATATAAAATAACAGTTGTGTTGCAAATGTGGAAAAATAGTCTACAAAAAATAAGTATAAAAGTGATCTCAGATTTATGAATATGTTTCATATAAACAAGTCCAGGTGAATAATCTGTGTTAGAAATGGCCCTTCGTAGGCTGTGGCACAACAGAACATCACATTTTTCACAGTTTACAATAACACAGTTAGATTCACAATGTAATGACACCTTATATCAGAAAAATAGTATTTTACAAACTATACATTTGGCATCTATTTTTAGATTTTTTTCTCTGTTTCTTTTTCAGTTCCTTTTTTCTTTTTCCATTTTTAAAATTTTCTTACAAAATAGTGCAAAATTACAGTGCGTTAATAGAAGATTTTGTAAATCCTAATAAAAAGTAAGTTTACTTAACTATTTTGTTCATTCACTGGAAACAGTTTGGCACATTAGGATTTTGTGTGGATGGAAAATCTTCTCACTTGCTTCTTTTCGGTGTATCCACGGATTCTTTAAAACATTAAATTACACCAAGGGAGTTAACATTCCAGACTTTTTAGTCTCAGCTCTTATGTGTCTTACAAAGCGGCATAGAAAATGTAGGTTTTGTAATTAATTTATTTGCCAAACAGCATATATCAGGCTGGCTTTTCTTACGATGTTATAAAGAAATGGATTGATGGGAACATTTTCCATCTGGTGGCTGCTAAAGTGCTTATTTACATTTTCAAGGTTCTATAGGAAATTTGTCCCTCTTTCTATATATGTGTTGGTTTACCATATATCTTTCAAATTTTGCTATCAAACATGTTTCTATATCTGGATCCAGCCAGGCTATATCAAGCCAGGGAGATAAAGTTTCATCAAATCTTCTTTTCCACTGGACTAATTCATAATAAAGAATAACTAACAGTTGCTTTTGCTGCCAATTTGCAATGATTAAATTATTTTCCTGCTAATTATTTACTTAAGATTGTTAATGAGGAGTTCCCCGAAGTATCAATAGTTCATTTGTACAGACTGGCACCACACCTCAAAAAAATGCTAATTCTCTCATTACTTGGAGCAGCAAAGTCTTCTGCATTCTCATAAGAAGGCAGGGTATAGGCTACAGGAGTGAGAGTGCCTTAAGCCACCCTGTGAGTGTGCCATGAAATGCACAGAGGGTGTCCCATGAGTCTCAGCTCTGTTCTTTGCCTTCCTTGGATGGAAGCAGCAATGCAAAACCTGAGACCACAGAATCATCTATTAGAGGTTGCCAAAGAGTAGTCTGTACCAACTGACTCACGATTCAGGCTGTTAACTTGGGGATGAAAGGCTCTCTGCCACATGAGCCAATCTCTGAACTCTGCACAGAGACTGTTGTTTTCAGTCAATTGTGTAGAGAATGTGGTGACACAAAAGATTGCCAGTTAATTACATTTGCAATGGGGTAATGAAGTGACTTCCTCCAGTACGAAAACTGCTGGATGATGTCTCTAGGCCAGGTTATTTCTCATGAGTTTATGGTTTTATCATCTGTATCACCCTGTAGCAATAGTGCCATGAATTAAAATTACCACTGCATGGTTTATTTAATCAATTTATTTATATTTCTGTATCTTTTATGAGCATATCTAACCAGTATGCTTTTTACATTGATTCTCTAAATGTAGAATTGGTCATAGCGCTAACTGGATATTCAAATATTAGAAGGAAAATATCCATGAATACGACAGGGTTTTTTTACTCAAGCCATTTCACACTTGGCTCAATCCTTTACTAGGTTACTAGTGTAGGAATCTCCCAAATCACCTGCTGAGTCTGGTGAAAGATTTGCCCAAGCAAAAAGCAAAAGATAAAGGTGAAATAACTATCTTGTATGAATCATATTGATTGATTTTGATCACATTTTAAAGTGACTTTTATTAATAAAAAAAAAAAAGCCAAAACAGAACTGTCTGCCAAAATTAATGAAAAAGCCCACCAGTTGGTAGGTAGGTAAACAAATACTTCCCCTAGACTCTCTTCTCAATAACATGCTAGTTTTGACCAAGGAAACATTTGAGTATTTGTTTAATTTTCACTGCTAGGTTTAAATAGGTCAGAAGCTTCCTTGTCAGCCTACACAGAGACACCTCTTGTTCCAAATTTGCACAGAGAGTGATTACTCACAGTCTCACCTGGAATGAACCAAATGCTTTCCTCAGAGGAAAATCAGGTATGGCTGAGACTGACTCTCTATAGGGTGCACTGAGTCCGGATTTTAGGATATGACCAGGTTTTATGCTTTCACCCTCAGACACTCTTCAAAATACTATCTCAGATCTTCAGCCACTCTGGCTTCTTTCTGTCACATGGAAGTTCAGTGATCCTGCATAGCTTGGGCAGGCTGTAAGCTGAGGTGCTGGGCTGAAGGCCTGGCCCGAGGTGGTGGGGACACATTTAGTATGCTGAAGCAGAAAAGTTGGGCCAAGATTTATTGGTTAGACACCAAATCAGAATGAATCCAAGGTTTTCAATGTGGACTACTCACTACTCAGCCAGTCTTTACTCACTACATACATGATGCAAAAGAGAGCACACAAATTGGTCTCCGATGTCTATAGATCGCACTCTTTGGCACAATTCCTAAAGGCAATGAAAACATATTCCCTGGAGCCCCAGTGCATTAAAGCATTTAAGATGCTCTTAAAATTAAGCACATGCTTAAACCTCATGGTCATCTGCATACTCTTAAGGTCCTTTACAATCATGTCCAGAAAGTGTTGCTGCATGCGGACTTAAAAATCAAAAAAAAAGAATAAGAGTAAAGGTCCTTGAATCTAGATAAGAAATATAATGATCTTATTGACAGACTTCTCTCTCCTCCTGAATGTTATTCTGCATCTAGTAAAAAACGATACTATAAGGCCAACAAGGCTCCCATTCTTGAATAAACAAGAACAGTTATTAGTTATTTGACTGCTTGTTTAGAGATGGGAGAAAATTGTGGTTTTTTTAAGCCTATTTTGAGAAACAAACGTGAGTATCGAGAGAGAGCAAGTAGTTCTTTATTGTGTTCAGTTGTGTCAATTTCCCATATCTTGCTCAGCTTGCATCCCCATATTCATGCTTGCTCAGTCCAAGTTTAATTTTATTTGATCTGTTTCTTAAGAGACAAATATGTTGCTGGATGTCACGCTTTCTGTGGGCTTCACTCAAGCTGCTTGCTCACTGTGGGCATAGACATATGGAAAGAGGTATTCAAAGAAACTGGGAACAGGATTCGCTAAGGAAAGGGGATCTCATACTAAGCAAGATCTGCTGTGGACATTGTTTATGAAATGAAAGGAAAACTGCTTTAGAAGGATCTGCTGCCAGTTTTGTCTTATACCTGTTCACGTTCAGTGGGGTAGCAATGCATGTGCAGTTAGTATTTTATCTGGTTTGGGTCTTATTTTCCAGACTGCCTGACAGAGAGCCTGAAAACATCCAAAGTAAGGCATTGTAAAAGAAAGAATGGTGATTACTCGGTCTTCACTGATTGCTTAGTTAACCTGTGGCAAGTACAACTGAAGACTGTTGTGGGCTAGGAAACAAAATAAACTGAATGTCTGAAAGAAATTTGTTGGGAAAACAGTTAGAAGTGGTGTGATTTCCCATCTTACTGTTCACTTTTCCAGTACAATTATCTTCTTTTGCCGGTGGTACCAAAGTACAATACCTATTTTGTCTAGTCTCACGTAATTTGCCCTTCCACAGTTAGTTGAGTTTGCTCATTGTCTTTCAAAGTGATTTGTTATTTGAGTCTGCTTATGCTTGCTGTTCATGTGGAGTAGGTCACTAAAGAAGCACAGACCTCACAAAGCTGAATGTCAGATACAGACTGGAAGCAGCCTTAGGTGAGTTAAGTGTAGGTAGGCAGCCTTTATGATACATGGAGCACAGATATTTTATATCCATTGCCTCTATATAGGCTGGACATGCCCAAAAATGTTTCATAAGGCCCAATACCTGCAGATCACTTTAAAATCTTCATTAGAAGATGGTCTAATTTTGTTCCAGCCCTTACTCTTCAAGAATGCCAGTGAGGCATTAGGGTAATGAATTTTTTTTTAGGATTTGCTAAAGATTCCTGTGCATAATTCTTGATTAGATTTCTCTCTTGTTTTATTAATCCTCAAAGAAATTTTAGTAATGTTTCCTGAATGAAATGTATACAAGCCTTGTGTGGAACTTCTCTTCTTGTGAAGGGAACAACACTTTCCAGTGTCCAAAGACTTTCACATTTCTTAAAATTCAGCCTAAGATTAGCCGTGCTGACTGGATCCCATGCTTACAGAGGTAAAGACATTACTTACAGGATTAAAACACAGTGCATATTTCAAAACTTTCCTGTGTATATACTGACCAATATTTGTAGTAACAATATATATATCTTATATATGCCTGCTTGTTATTACTATAAAGACTTAGCTGAACTTGCTGCCAAGAAACCAGTCTGACTCGACCTAAGGCCAACTCTCACAATCTCAAGTGAAGAATGAAGTACACATTCACCTTTCACCAAGGTCAATGCAAAGGACTTCCAAATTCCAGCACTGTGAGAATCAGGTTATTGAGCTAAACTAGTGGTGTGTTCAGTCACTGAGAATTTCACAGTCCTCCTGAAAACAAAACGTTATGATGGCCTGTAGGACAGACTATAAGCTATAGCCACCTGCCTTCAAAATGATAAAATACTACTCATAATACATGCATGTCAGAAGTGTGTTTTTAGAAGACTGAGTTTCTTTGTATTGCATTAGCTTTCAAGGTAAGCTCATCTTGCTGCGTACTAGAATGCTGGTGAGTTTAGGTGATACACAGTATATTGAAAGCTAGCTGAATCAGAATACAGCTTTTGAAACCATAGGGAGAGCAGAAGTGATTCTATAACTTTTCCGTAGGGTTTTGAGTTCTAGAAATTTAACTAATTACTCTTATAGCCTTCTGTGTTTCTATTCCAATAAAAGAAAAAAGAAAATAAAAATCTGACAAGTCGCAATGTCTTTTGCTAAATATTTATAATTTACCTCTCATTTCCTTACTATAGTAACATTTTTGTCTGCAAATTTAATTTTAGTTACTTGATTGACTACTTTGCTTGATCAGGATCTTATACATCTCATAAGCAGAAGTCTTTCCAGCTTAACTTTTTTCTTTTTTTCCAGTAGCAGGTATGATTTGCAGCACTTTGACCTGAAAATCCAGGCTGATTTGTTTTCATTTGATACCAAAACATACCCATACATTTATGTCATTAAGCCAGCCTTGTATATATGAATATATATGGCAATCAGAAATTTGTCTTAGCTGAAAGAAAGAAGTAGTAAAATCAAATTACACACATTTAAAGTAGACATTTTAAACAGTTATGACAATCATCACAATTTTTTATTTGCTATTAGAGCAAATTTAATACTTAAAAACCTACTTATATTATCAAATATTGATAGCAGGTGTTTTTCTGAAGAGTGCATTTTTAATATCACTCATATAAAATATTTTCAAACCCCCAAATTCATTAGCCTAGTAAGTTGAAAGGTTATAAATCTGGCTGATAGTTTATTTACTGAATTTTAGCATATTTCTCTCAGAAGATTGACTGCTTAGTAATTCTTTTCCCCACATTTACATGTCGTAACATCAAGTTGTCCAGCTACATGAAAATTCAACAGATCTTCACAGAATTGTGAGAAAATTCACTATTATTCAAGAAATTATATGAGAGAGCTTTCTAAAATTTCTCAGCAAACTGCTTCTAAAAATCCATTATTACCAGCTGAATTCAGTGCATGAGGTTGATGTAGTTGAACACCCTTGTTAAAATCTGTTTATCTCCGTGTAACACTACTTGCAGCCCTAGACCAGTTTAAGAATACTTGAGACATATTGAGGGCCAAGGGTGTGCTGCATTTGAATACACTCAAAAATTTGATGAATCTGGGCTTTGGTCACCAGGATTGGTCATTTTCTCTAAATCTGACTTCTTTTTTCTTTAGAGAGTAAGAAGAGATAAATTCCTGAAGCAACATAATGGGACCACTTTTAGGAAACAGTTTTTGAAACAAAGACTATACACTATTTTAATACGTTTAAAAAGCTATAATTCTAGATTCTTTACCCTTAAAATGGGGGCAATTAATTACACTTCCATAATTTTAAGTGTTGTACTTTACGGTGCTCTTAAAATGCAAGATGAACATATGAAACTTTACTGCCTTTTGAAATATTACATACATTTGTGTCTGGAACAACCAATTATGTTCTTAAAATTTTCTATGACTTTTAAAAATTTCTTTCTCATTTTCCAAATAGGTTAAACAAAGGTAATGCTAAAAATAATAATAATAAAAAGTTAAAAATGACTGCTTCAAGTGTAAGACTGGAATATGTTCCACAGAAGATGTGGAAAATCTTGTTTTAAATTTATAATAAGCAATCAAATACTCTTCAATGCATATAATTAGTATCTCTATTATAATTTGAAATTGAGTACTGATGACTGCTGCTGCTGATCTTTTCAAATCTCTTTCAAAATATAAATAGGATAGCCAAGAAAGAATAACTGATAAACCATGACATGAGATTCTCTTTTCCTTCCTTTTTTTTTTCTTTCCCCTCCACTTGGACTGAACTCTTTTCTGGCTTCTTCAAAAAAGTGCACACGCATGCACACACCCACACACACCCACACACACCCCCCACAAATTAATTCCAAAACCATTTTTCTAAATTTCCAATGGACTTGTATTCCTGGTGTCTTTTCACATGGTCACAAGCAAGACATGCGTGTGATTCCCAGAACCTAGGAAGATGCACTGAAAAATCCTTCTTCCAGTTGAAATAACTAAGATACATCTTGTTATTTTTATCAAGCATCAGAAGATATTCTGCCAGCTCTCTGGGGGAGAGAAAATCTTCCACATGTATGAAAGAGTCTGCTGGAATGTAATTCTCATAATTTTCCCTGGAAGGGCCCAGTACAACTGGTACCGATCCAGCCAGAAGGGCATTGTAAAGTTTTTCGGTAATGTAATCTTTGTGGATTGAATTTTCAAAGGAAAGGTAGAATTTGCACGTGGAGATAGTTGGAATCAAGTTTTTATCATTGATGTAGTCTCCGAAGGCTTGTCCATAGGTGTGGATTTCAATGTATTTGCTAAGCTCGTTGTAATACTTGACTCGCGCATGCTCAGGGTTCCAGTTACTTACAACCCAACAGACCAGGTTTTCCTTACTTGGTACTTCAAATGTGAAGGAACTCGTACCAACCATCATGAAGCCATAAGGCACCTGGATATCTGAATCACGCCGGTACGTCAGGGTCAGGTTAAAAAGGTGTTCAATGCCACTCTTTTGTGGAGTGTGAGTTGGAGACTCCAAGTTCATCCAAATCCACTTCTGGAATGGTGGCCTGGCTTGTTGAGGTAAGTTAGCCAGATCCCAGCTAATGTCTCTGTGATGAATGAGAACAGCGTGGGATCTGTTATATAGCGAGCGGTCAATAGTCAGATGGCACCCAGGGATATTGAACATCGTTTGGCAGGATGTGAGATCGAATGTCTGACCAAATGGCCAAACCCAGATCAAAACAGTAGTTTCATTGAGATTATCAGTTTTGGAAGAAAAGAAGTTCTTCATTTTCAGCACTGAACTGGCTGATTCTATAGGACCAGAAATCCAGCTATTTGTTGGTTTGATATAAATTAATATAAATGCCATGAAACAACCAAGGATAATGAAGATAATAAAAAATGGCCGGAAAATTCCTTTAGATGTCGATGTCATAATTTGCTCTGAGAAGAAAAGAGGAAGAAAAAGAGAGAAAATAATATCAGGTATTAAATTATATATATGTGTGCTGTTAAAACAATCAGATATCACAATAAGTAGAACTTCAACAACCTTGAACTGCAACCTCAGAAATTTCCTTTGAATGGGGAGGGCATGGGTTCTTGCACACTATGAAAAAGTGACAATATTTCTCTTCTCATTAAAAGCTCACTGACAAACAAAAAGCAGGATTTTAATGTCACTGCAGAGTTCACTCAATGTCAATAAAAGACTGCAAAGATCAGAAGGTAAAAGAAGCAAGAGCGTTTATTAAGAAAGAACCCAACTTTTACAGATGAGTTTGTTAAGTAGATTTGTATTTTAACAGGTTAGACACCCTTTAGCTCATTCGTGAGAAGGAAAAAAAACAACTTCTCAAAAACATCTTGAGACAAATATCATATTATATCTACAAACAGCAGGTGCAGATTATTGTTTACAAGTCTTCTCTGCCTTTTCTCACAGCCTCCCAGGACAGTTTGTTAGGACTGCCTGGAAAACTGAGTTTCTTTCTCTATGACCAGGCTGTCAGCATCCACATTTTAATTGTCTCATACTTGGTGAATTGGTATATATTCAGAAGTTTATTTGCTTAGAGCCTAGGCCAAGCATTTGGAACACAGAAGACAGACAAAATTACCCTTTAATTCTATCCTTGTGTCTGTGTAAAGGACAACATGCTGCAGATTTGTTGCATTCATATTTGTGTGAAAGTGGAGGACATCGGATTAGAGGATTGAAAAAGGAAAGGACTAGAACTTTAATTGTGTAATCATTAAGACTCTGATTAGAAAACTAGTTCATGTCTGGTGGCTGCACAGGGATGAACATTCATGCCTTTTCCAGGGGACTCCTAAAATACCTAGGGGAGGAAGCACCAACAGAGGGTTTCCCTATGCAGTCACATATCTCATATATTTCCCACATAAACAAAAATAAAGAGAAATTAATATAAAAGGTGTCCTTTTATATTTGACTATGTTTTTATGTGTTAAAAATTAGGAAAAGTAGAGATATGCTGCATCATTGTAAGGTATCCTTTTTTTTTCCACAGGGAGATAGGGCTGAGGAGTTCATATAGCCTCCTTTGTCCTTGCTCTAGTTGTTTCCTCCTGAGAGAAGTAATCCATCTCTTTCCAGAACTACTCTTCCATATGGTTCTTGCAAAACCTAACAAAGTTAGGGGTTGTTAATTGCTAACCTTTGATCCTGCTTGTAGCCCTAGAACTTACAGATGTTCTAAAACTAAAAAAGTTAACCATGCAGCACCGTGGCACACAAGGGAAAAGGAGGGGAAGTCAGTTACCAGAAAAAAGTGTTCTGAATGTTCTGGCACACTGTAAATTCTACAATGTGTTACAATTACTGTAAATTTTGTCTGACTTTCTTTTTCTGCACATTTTTCAATTATTTGTGTTTTGTTATCTTGGCTAGACAGCCTCACAAAAAAAATTCTAAAAACCCCACCCCTATAAATGGAAAAAGATATACTATTATATAGATATATGTGTATACATATATATAAATATAAAATCAAAGTCAAAGAAAGCAGGAGTGAATTTCACACCTTTTAAACCACTTTCATAGCTCATCTCTTCCTACATATGAAGTAAGTCATTAAAGTCAGAATGAAGATGTGGTAGAATGTGATTCAGAGGTCCACTAAAAGCACATAACTTTGCTGCCTTTGTGAGTGCTAAAAAGCAATGTGTGACTGTAGCATTACAGTAACAATAGAAATATTTTCACATTTGTTGTTGAGGAAAGGGGAAAGGGGAAAGGAGGGAACGTCGTGCTTAGCTTTACTCTAACACTGTATCTTGAAAAAAAGAGAATTTACCACAGTATCTCCCCTGGTTTTGGGAGAACCTCTGGATTTAGCTGTAGTGCTGGGTTAACTTTGTCCAGTTGTCAGACCCACCCAACCACTCTCTCACTATCTCTCCTCAACAAAATATGGGAAGAAAATAAGATTAAAGTCTCATGGGTTGAAGTAAGGACAGGAAGGTCACTTACCAGTTACTGTCATAGGCTAAATAGACTCATCCTGGGGCAAAATAATGTAATTAATTGCCATTTAAAATAGATCTATATAGTGAGAAACAAAGACAAATATTGAAATAAATTTTCCTCCTCATCTTCTTCCCAAGCTCAGATTCCTCCTTCATTACCACCTACTATACGTCCTACCCATCCCTGAGTAGTGCAAGGGGGTAGGGGATGGACGTTTGTGATCAGTCCACAACTTGGCTGCTCTTTCCTCCTCATACATTCCCCTTCCCCCAAAATGAGTCCTTCCTATGGGATACAGTTCCTTCAGGGAAAAAAACTTAGCTAGTGAGTGGGCTGTCAATGGAATGCTGTTCCTTCAGGACACATCGTCTTGCTCTGACATGGGGTCCTCCCCAGGCCACTGTGGGCTCCAGGGAATCTTTGCTTTGGTGCCTGGATTATGTTCTCCTGTCCCTCTTCTCTGACCTTAGTGCTCACAGGGTTGTTTTTCACATTTTTCCCCTTATTCTCCACTGCTTGGTCCTTTCTTAAATACACTTTCCCAGGGGTGCCACCACCTTTGCTGCAGGGCTAAGTCATGCCCAGCAGTGTGTGTGTGGGAATATGCTGGAATTGGCATAGGGTGGCCCAGCTTCTCTTCAGAAAGGCTGTCTGGCAGTCCCTGCTGCCAGTGCCCGGGCACAAACACCTCCTACAATTATGTAAAATATATGGTAGGCTGAGTCTGGTGCTTTTGTCTAGGCCCTTTTTCTGAAGGACATAGGTTAGCAGGCCCTCTCTGCTTTCAGCAAAACAATTCTGAGGGGAGTAAAGGAGGGGAACTGCGTGTCCATGGCTTTTCCACTTATCTTCGTCAGTTTAAATCCCTCTGAAAGAAAAATGAGGCTTTACAGCAATATTACATCAGCTTTTTTTAGCCTATGTTGATTGTTGCTGGAAAATATGTCTAGAAGGAAGGATATAACCTATGAGAGCCTGAGGCTGCTTCCTTGCCTTACTATGGGGAAAGTGAGAATGGGACTTCTAAGGAGGAAGGGATTTAGGTTGAACAGCTCTAGGAGATGCAGCTCAAGGAAAAAGCAAGAGGTTGAGCTGATATTCATGTAAAGCTGTTCTTTGTTTCTGTGCTTTTGAAAGTGATACACAGAATAGGTATAGCTTATTACTGAATAGATAGTGTGAGCTGAGTTTGCACAACAGATTGTGAAACATGTTTATTCACAGGAGCTGATAATTTTCTAGGGATTGAAGGATAATGAAAAATCAGAAAAGGATATTAACATTGTGCCTTGTAACCTAGTCACACTCCACTTAAAAGCCCTTTGACTCAAGTCTCTGACAGGGATTATTTTACACTAAGCTCTTCTGCTAACTAATAACAAACCCCAGCATCATCATATGACAATTCTTACTACGTAGGAAGTGACCAGATATTGTGTATTCTGTTCTCTGCTTGAAATTCTAGTTTGTCCAGACTGTTGCATTTGTGTAGGAAGCTCTTAAACTGTAGAGCCAATGTGAGGATAGTCGCCTGTGGTTTGTGCTACCCCAAGTACCAATATTAATGTCTGACCATGTTAAACAGAGGAGTTTACCTATTTTTGTCTCTTCTGGGTTGATTTTCTCTCCTGGCTTTTCCGCCCTGTGAACGTATGTCCCCCTTCCTGATCTGGGATCATGGTTCTTAGTTTTTGCCTTTTACCAAAACACTAACCTACATCCAGGCTCTGTAGTACTTTATAGTCCTGCATCCTTTGGATTAAGAGAACTAACCATTCATTATGCAGACTCACAGATCCATTAGATGTATTGGCATCACTGGCATGCTTTGCTCTGAAACTACGGCTAATGGGATAGTGGGAAAGACTTCTAACAGCATGATCCATTAAAAAATTGGATGAGGGTCTTGAAAGGAAGCAGATGACCTGAGCAGACTCCTAAAACTGCCAGTTAGCTATACCCTGAGGAGCTGGACAGGATTTTTTCATGGAGTTCTATTTTTGTATTCCATTTTGTGGAATACAGTAGTAACTATTAAGATGTATACTGGGAATAGTAGCAATTTTCTCACTATGAAGTATAGAGTCAATAATTTCTGTGCTTCACAAGGCAGATGGAGGAACCTATGAAATGGACCAGCAAACTTTGCTTTCATGGCTTTTGGGACTGAGTCCTGTGCACAGTCAGGCAGCAGTAAGTTCAGTGAAGACATGTTAAGCACTTGTTGACAAATATTATTTGCATACCATCACAAAATGGTTTGGGTTGGAAGGGATTTTTTTGAGAAGTAGCTTATGCTAGGACAAAAAGATTATGGTGTACTAGAATTCATAGATTATTTTTTTTCCATAATAGTCTCCAAAATGGGGAGTCTTTTCCATATTTATTTATGTTCTTCTTTTTTGTGCCCAAGATAACCATTAACATCCCACTGTAATTCTCACTATAAAGATGACACTAAGGAGACATTTGTTACAAGCCATCCAAACAAGTCACCTTAGTTCACCCTTCCTCTTTCATGGCTTTCCTTCCACCACAGAATCACAAACTTCTTTTCTGTGGATTCCCTCCCCCATGAATGTCGGAGTCTGAAAGGAAAACTTTGTCAAAGAGATGTGTTTACTGAGATTTTTGCCAGCTGGAAGAATTCTCTACTTTTGATAGTTTTGTTATAAAGTACATTTCTGAGTGCTGTGGCGTAGCAAGTATTTTCTAGGTGCTTTTTTTCCCCGAGCTGAAAGTATAGTATTTCATCAGTACAAGACTGTTTTTCTCCCTACAAAACTTAGCAAGGCTTCTTTTTAAGTGCAAATCTTGGCATTCCATCAGCAAGCAACTGCATTTAGCTGCAAGAGAAACTGGGAGATAGTAATAGGACATCAGCCATGTTAACCTCAAATTTACCAGACATGGCTTACAAAAATATGTCTGTTTTTTGAATGCATTATGTTTATTAAGAAATAAAATTGAATTTTATGGAAACTGTTTTATCATGTTTTCGTTGCAGCTGGGACTTGTCAGTCAAGAGAGATACATTTTGGTTTTTTTCTGATATGCAATACTGCAGGGGGGAGAAAATATAACCTTTCTTGTCAATAATATTGATGCCTATTTCTCTGGCATTTTTTGCACCAATTTCTCCAATTTCTCAAGGGTTTGCCAGTAGCCCAAAATATATCACTACTTGCAGAGGAATAACTTTAATTACTGGTCTAGTACTGAGATTTTCCAAAGGAAAAAGGCAGTATTTTAAATCAAAAATGAAGCACAGATTCTTAAAAACATGGATGCTGAACAAAAAAATCATGTTACTTTTCATGCCTTAGAATTCTTAAGCACTCGGGGCTAACTCTTGTCTTTATCACCAGGTCTCAGGATTCCTCAGGTAGAAATACTTAACCTCAAGAGATGAGGATCACTCCTGGGATCAGAGTGGGCGAAGGCAGAAGGACTTTGGGGTTAACAGAGGTGTCAGAGGTAGGTACCTCTAGAAGCAGACTATCTAGGTAGATACTTCAGGGCTATAAAAGGACAGTTGAATGCAGTGGGAACTGATAGGAATCACAAGCAAACCGTTGTTATTTTTAGAAAGAAAGCTAATTTGAGATTGCTCTCCCTGTCTTCTGGCAAGTTTTACCAGACTTGGCCATGGAATATCTGCATTTATGCTACGCAGCTGGATTCTCTTAAAACACACTTCCAGTTAGCTGGAGCTTTTTCACCTGCAGTGTTAAAGAAAACCTGATTGCCTCAGGATAGCCAGTGTGTAACTTCTTATCTCCAAGTCACTGCTGTATGGACATGCCCCCAGGTTCTTTTGCTTTAGCTCTCTGAAACTGAAGAGTGCTCCTTTTTATTTGAATTAACTCTCACTGCTCCCGGTTAAGCTTCCTCTGTTGCAACCAGAACAGTGGATTTTTTCCCCCACAACATCCAAACACAGGCTTGCTTCCACACCTTTCCATGCCTGTCCACAGATTTCTGAAAACAGCCCAGCATGAAAAGGCTGCACAGAGTTAAAAGGCTGGAAATTGAATGAGCTGCTGATCTCAGACTGCATATTTTTATTCTACCGTTTACAACATCCTTTTTCTTCCCCTCTCCACCTCTTTTGTTTCCGAGTTATTTGTTAATTCCACAGATTCCAGTTTTGTGTATTTGCACTCTGAGAACAGTGTAGAATCATTTTATTCAGTGGTGGTAAATTTTACTTTGAACAGTTTTAGAAAAATTACCTGAAAGAATAGCCATTAAGATAGTTTGCTTAGGGATGGTGCAAAGCCTGTCACAGGAGACTGGTAAAAACAAGGTTTGACAAAAACCACTAAGCAATGAGAGATCAGATTGTGCCCCCCCCACCTCCATCCTAGGGATGGGCTAGAATGACCTCACTTGATTCCTTCCAGCCTTGTGCTCATAACTTTAAACACAGATTCATATAAAATGCACCCAATAAAAACACAAACTGGCTGTCTAAAACTGCAAAGAATTGCAGAATAAATGAACAAAAACATCCCCCATCTTCAAAGTTGTCTTGAAAACTGTGAAATAGCCACATGGTACAGAGTGAAAATGTGAAGGTAAGTGAAAAATTATGTGGTCAACAACAACTAAGAAGTCCCTATTTTCAAAGGCTAAATCTAAATCTTCCTGCAAATTGCTAGATGGGGTACTGCTGCTTTTTTTTGTGAATATCTGAATCTTGACCCCTTGCTGAGGAAAACCCTATTTCCATCTTCCTTGTCCAAATTGCTGTGCAGCGCACAGCATCCTGCTATGGCTCAGCAGCCCCAGCCTTCCCCCTGATTGTCATCTATCCTCTCCTTCTCTACATGGCAGTCACATACTGTCTCTCTCCAGCTGCTTATGCAACAGTTCAGTGATTTCTTACTGTGATCCAACTGTACAGCAAAACACATTAGCCAGGGACACAGAGCCTCTCAGAACAGCAGGGGAAAATGGCTAAAGCACTGCTGTCCATACTGGAATCTATATCCACCAGCACTGCCACATATATAAAAAAAATACAGTCCTATTAGCAAGAAACTTTTCCAGATATTCCGGAGTTAGTGTCAAGACATTCCACATGGCAGCAGCGTTGCTTTAAAATCATGATCTTTTAAGTTTGTTTCAGAGGGTACAGGAGGTACCCTTTTCTTCCCTTGGCAAAACTGGAAAATAAATGGCATGCAAAGTTATCAGAACCTCAGCAGCCCTGCCAGCCTTGGTAGCATGCAGATAGAACCTTTTTTACCTTAACTTCCACGTTTGCTTTTCCACATCCTTTTCCACATGCTGTGACCAACAGCAATCTGTGAAAGGGGTGGTGGCTTTCCATACTGTGCTAGGTATAAAAAATGGAGTTCTTCAGCACTGTAGCTTAGTAGCAAATTTTATCTGCCTTGTCGGGAAGGAGCTTTTTATCTTCCTGAATATAAAGCTCATCCTAGTTATGCAGCACAAGCCAGTCCATGCCTCTTTCAAAAACCCTGAAAAGGCTCTGCACAAAATAAAGCTGATCAAAGAAAAGCACTCCAAAAGCAAATGGTTTCTTCCTCCCTTCTTTCCATGTGGTTTGGGAACAGCAAACTGCTGTTCTCTCTGATTCTGCCAGAATTGCAGAAAGAGCTCTTCAGCAGCTTTGTGACCGGCTTGTAAAACTGCAGCTGGCCAGCTGAAATATGAATAACATACCTGCACAAGCTAAATATTTATGATGGGCACCCACCCACCAGAAAGCCCTGATTAACTTACAGTGGCTGTGAAAATGATGTGAGCAAAGCCAAACAGAGAGGGAGCATGAAGTGGCAGGAGAAGAACCATGGGCATTCCTGAGCACATAAGTTAAACTCCCCATCAAAAAAAATCACAGTTGCTTCTGACTGTTTTCCTAATATGTAGTTCCCTTGTACAGTGATAAACACCTCCTCCTGTGAAGATATATCAGAATCAGGAAAAAGCAGAGGATGCCTACTTATAATATTGAACATTTACTCTAGGGTATATTAGTTCTGCGGCAAAGCAAGGCTTTTGGAGCTCTGAGCACCAGTTGTTTGTGTAGATATGATTACAAGCTAGGTGCTGTAGTTACACTGCTGTATCTTGCAGCATAAGCAAACTCAAAAAAATTAATTGAGATTTAATGCTGCCTTTTTTTTGCAGATACAACTTCATAGATCTGAGGATTTTGCCAGTGGCAACACAACTTTTGAGATAGCTCTGTAGCCAGGAAAGAAAGCCTGAGAGGCCTTTAAGAAATGCCATAAATTCCTTATAATCTGATCTCTGCTTAACATTTCACTTCTCTGCTTGCCTAGCATCTTTTCCTTAAGAAACTCGTTATACCTCTGGGTTTGGGAACTGTACTGATATAACTGTTTTCTTAGGATGCAGGTCAATGTTCTTGCTTTAATTTGAAAAATCTTCTGTGCTATGGATACTAGCTGCCAGTGAGACAACTACTCCCCAGAGAGAAAAGAAAGCTACTGAAGTGCTCAAATCAGTGCAATCTACTCTGTGTCTGAGTTGGAGAATGCCATTTAGTACTACATTAACAGAAAAGACAGGTGATAATTTACAGGCTTACTTTTTAAAATATGTCCATATTCTTTGCAAATGAGTCTTTTTCATCTTCACAGAATGGAAGGATGGGCATTTGTTTTACAAAAACTATCAACAGAATTGGGTTTCTTAACTGTTCTGAGCTAAGAAGTGACTAAGTGTTGGTCAAGAGAATTCAGGATAGCTAAGAGTCCTCATTCAGGTTCTGCTAGTTGTCTAAATGCCATGGGTAGAACTCTTCCCCAATCCAGCTTTCTTGAAAGCCCATCAGTGACTCAAAGCTTCAAGTTAGATTCTGTGCACAGAGAATACAAATCCTTCTTATTGTAATATACTTAGTGCCAAAAACAATGGCTGTCTATTTTCCATCTCTGTGAAAAGTGCAATTCAAATAACTCATGGATTGTAGGGCACCTGTGTATAAGGACACCAGCACTAATTAGAAGAATGGAAAACCAGCACCAATCATTTTCATTTTGCACCAGCAGCTATGTTTTCAAGATTACTTGTGTTGTTAGTACTAAATATTTCAAAAGAAAAAGCTGTTAAGTGTAAGATAGAAGGTGATTATAAAACAGGACTCTTGAATGAAATACTTGTCTTGCTTGAGCAAGATTAGTAATTCACTATAAAGATTATAATATACTGCAAAATTTAGACACTGGTAACAATAGCAGAAGACTTTTAAGATCTGATACAAGTGCATTTTTACTCAAACACAGGGAAAAAGAGCAAGATCCACAAAAAGCAAATTCAGAAACTTCCCTAATAAGAAGTTTAAACAAATGCATGCACACAAGCTAAAACAAAAAAACTAATCACCCAAAACCTAAAGCGTGATAAAACAAGAATGAAAGCATATTTTAAAAACAATATATATTTTAGATAGTGTATACCATAAAACCAACAAAACTAACAATTCCTCAACCTCTCAAACTCCACACTCTTCTGAGAAAACTTGCAGTTGAGAGAAAGCAGTCGTTAATTTCTTGGAGTGTCTCTTTGTGTGCATAACAAAAGGAAGAGCAGACAGCTGGAACTAGAAGTGTAGCAAGCTGAGAAATACAAAACTTAATAAAGTCACTGAAGACACTTATTCTGTAGAAAAGAAAAAACCTGAAGTCCTTCAGTGAAGAAATGGCAAATACACAAGAGGAATGGTTTGAAGGAACAATGGTCTAAAAAAAAGCCTCCAGTAGCTGCAAACAACGACATGTTCTAAGGTGATGTTTTCTTTTTACTACTTCCTGTCCCGGTTAACACAGACACCGATGCCTCTGAGAGCAACTCAAGGTTAGAACATGGCAATGAAGAATATTCTGCACAGGCTGCTGACAAAACATTGTACAAAGCAGATGAGCAGTTAGTTAGTCCAGAGATCATATTTCTTTTGAAAAGGCTCAAACTATTTGCTATTTCTTAGCTTATTGTCTTCCTTTTAAGCATCTTAAAAAGAGAAGTTAAATGTTTGCAGTCTAAGTTTAATTCTGATATTCAGATTGCACTTGATTCTAATGTTCAGTTACTGGATTTTAGTGGCATACATTATTCTGCTCTTAATAGAGAAAAAAAGTGCATAACAAGGGTTTTGCCACTATATTAACAATGCAGTGTACAGTTATTTACTCTATCTTAGAAACACAATTTGCCAAGTAGTCTTTTTCCCATCTTAAGGTTTGCAGCCCATAGTTTTTCTCTGGTACAACTTTACTGCCTATTAAAACTAGGCATTTAAAAAGTGGAAAGAAAGACACTTCCTTTGTTCCTACAATGCAAGAAAGGCTTTATATAGCAATCTTACTCAGAAAGTAACTTTCTAAAGAAAGTTGGCAGAGATAGGTAGGAGGAAACACAGGGAGAAAGAGATAGGGAAAAAATGTAAAAGATTAAAAAAGGGGTCTAGATATGAGGTCGGCACCATTTAATTCTGTATTCCTCTGCTTTAAAGATATTGGTGTAAAAAAAATGTGATGGCAAGCAGTTGTCTTTTCAAACAGACTGAGTATCCATGCAGTTAATTCAATTTAGCAAATGTGGGTAGGACTAACTTGATGACAAAAGTGTTAAGAGGAACTAAATCCTGGTTGATGTTTCCAAGTCCTATGAAGCTCCAAGCCAGAAACAGGCTCCACTAGTAGGGATCAGGGGATCCTGCAACCCTCAAAACCTCTGTTCATTTGTCTTTTAGTGCTGGTCATGCTTAAACTCTCTCTGACCCTCTGCCTTTCAGGCTCCTGTGCTCTCAGCTGCCTGGTGCCAGCACATCCCCAGAAGGGGCTCATTCTTCACGAGGAAGGGCCACTCAAAATCAATAAACTAGCTATTACCCGACTCTCAGCCCTAAGGAAATAGACGGGCCTACAAGAGCAGTCTCCATCTTAAATGCACTGGTAACAGCTGCTTTTTGTTTGCCTGAATTTAAAGGAAACAGGCATAGGATGAAGTCCATTTTTGCAGGAATTGAAGCTATGACCTATTAGATATGAATCTTTCTTCAGCCTAAAGCAATTCTGACCTCAATATTACAATTTCCCTAAAGGTTTTCTAGCTCCTAAATAACAATGTCTGTCGATTTTACGATGTGTGAAGAGCTTTAGGAATAGAGGTGAGCAATCCTTTTCTCCTCATTGGAGGCCTAGTTACCAACCAAGACATTACTATTTTCTTTTGACCTCTTTCTGTCTCCTGCCGATTGACTCCCTAATGATTTATGCCCAGGGGGATATCTGCAGCAGTGGAAGTTGGAGTCAACTTCCTTTTCCATGCAGTTTACAACCCTGTAAAGAGAAGGTGAAAGAGGGGGTTTAAATCTCCATTGTTGGAAAGACCACAAAAACTGGTCTTAATTTTGGGTGAATAATTTTCTGGCTGAGTTTCAAAATGTGCAATTTCCTAACTCCTTCATAACAGGAAGTTACTAGGATCCCTGCTCTCGGGGGAGGATTCCCAGCTCTGAATCCCAAGAAGGACACAGTCCTTTAGAGCCCTGGGTGTATCTTCATGAACGATGGAGGAAGACACATCCCAGTTCTGTCCTGGGCAGCCACTTCCACTGTTTGTGATGTGTTGCACTTGTAGGTGCCCAGCAGATTGTCTGCATTAGGCAGGTCCTCCAGGACCCCTAATGAAGCTTTTGAGCTAACAATCAGACCTGCTAATGCTCAGCACGTGGTGGTTGTTAAGGGCAGCCTTTGATCTCTGGGGTCAGTTGTGGTCAAATGTCACACAAAGCAAATGTTAAAGTACCACAAAGACTTTTTCCCAGCCAAATTAAATTGAATTTCTGCTAGAATATATGTATGTCCTACTAAAGGAAGTTTAATCAAAAGCAATAATAATAATGTTAGGAAATCTTTATTTCACTGACAAGCACATTGCTCTGCTGGACAGCACTGTTTTACCAGGGCAATTAGAGCTTGCTGATGCCCTGACAAATCTCATATGCAGGACATAGAAAAAGGGGGAGGGAACTTCCTGTCTCTTTTATCAGTTTAATCTGAGTTTAGTTGAGTAGAATTTAATTTGAGTTAGGCACTAATCACTTTCTGTCTCATAAATACCTATAGTGCAAGACTACTTTCCTTTAATAAAATATTTTCAAATCTACAAATTAAGAGTACCGTAGAAGCAAAATAAATGCCACTCTAGTAATAATAATACATTCACTTTTGAAATGCCCTAAAGAATCTTTTGGACTTTTCAAAGCATAAAATTTTAATCACAGCACAGTCAGAAAATGATTACTGCTTTATGTGGAGTAAAAAAAGGGGTGGAAATCAAGCCCAGGAAAGATAAGTAATTTTCACAATATCATGAAAATTTGAACAAGTATTTGACAACTATGACTTAAATTTTCATCAAAATAATTGAATTTGTGGGATAGAGTATTTTGCTTCGAATAAACTTCACCAGAAGGTAGTCATATAATATCAATCATATCATATCATATATTCAGATCAGATATCTTTTTTATGTATCTTTGTTTCTAATCCCTGAAAGCACATCCAAATCTTCATTGAGATAAATTAGTACAGGGAAATGGAAGATTTAATCAGATTAAAGTCAATGACCCCTTCATCTTTAAAATAAGAAAGCCCACAACCCTTTTGCAGAACTATAGTTGAAATTCTACCAGGAAAGCTGGATTTTCTGAAAGACAAGAAGTATCAGAGATGAAATCTTGCTCACAGAAACTCCTATTAATTTCAGTATGGTTAGGGTTTTGTTCTTTCAGTGGATTGCAGCAACATGTAAGAAGAGAAAAAAAAGAGAGCTCAAAAGCTGTTCCTTTTTGTACCTTAAAGTCAACTTAGAAATAAAAATCCTAAGGCAACTCAGGAGACAGCAAGACAGATGTAAGTCAGAGCACAGGGAATCTGAAAGTTGGAACAAGCTGGAAATAATGAATGCCCTCCCTTATACACACACATACAGTGCCACAATCAATC
>VXBU01013310.1:239457-257496 GCA_013400315.1 Bombycilla garrulus
ATATATAAAAGTACCTCTCTACATAAATATCTCTGTACATATTTATCTCTCTACATATATTGTACGCAAACACACACACGCACACACGATGAACTTATGAATGTTTAGGCACCACTGCCCAAGCTGCTGGCCCTGGATAGAGGCTGTGTCCCAATGAGATGTGCTGCAATGTGACAGCCAGTGGGTGCAGAAGGCAGTGGAGTCACTGCTACTGCCATCCTGGCAGGCAGAAAGGAGGGAAACTGAGCACTGAGTTCACTGGGGCACTGGGTCAGGGAGGGGTGGATGGGAAAAGGAGGTAGAAAGCAGAGACAGGTAATATTATTACAGGAGAAATAAAATCTTTTTCTTTGTTATGTGCCTTAACTCTTTGGTCAGAGAGGACATGAAAGAACGTATTGCTCTGAAACAATTATTTCAGCAGGGAACACAGCAGCAGGCTGGCTGAATCCTGCAATCCTGAAGATTGTATACAGCATGAGATCCATGAAACCTCTGTATGGATTACTGAAGATGGGAAATCTGCCTTTAGATTTCTGGAAAAAGTCTAGCAAGGCACAGAAGGCAGTCACTCAGACTAGAATTCTGATGAAATACTTCATGGTGGAATTGGGTGAATTTACTCCCCATTAAGCAAACAAGCATGTTTATTGATACAGCTGATATGAATAGAAAGGTTTAAAGATAAACAATTCTTAAATTTCAGTGTAAGTTTCATTCTAATTCTGTCCCTTTTTGTATTTTTATAGTCAGCAATTATTATCAACCTCTTTTTTATTAGCGGGCAGTTTCTTTCAAGTCTTCTGTTCTTTAAGGTTTTGAGTTATGAATAAGACAAACTTAATTGTTTTCAACCAGGTATTTCCAGTGAATTAATTTTAGTTGACAATACAGATGTCTAAGATTTGTGAGCATGTTTAAAAAAATAACAAAAAATTCAAAGATCATGTTAGAATAAAGCCCTTTTAAGGTTTTTTCTAAATATCTTCTGCTTCTTTCTTGAGTTATTAAGGTTCCTGTCATGATCAACACCTTATCATCTGGTTTTGTTGTTTATTGTTCTGAAATTATGTTCTGCAATGCCAAAAGGGAAGATTAAAATGTAAGTAGAATTTGGTACAACAAAAGAAGAGAAAGACTATGAAGATCAGAAGAGTATTTTTTAAAAATTGAAGTACTTTGGACTTTTAGAGGTGTAACTACATATGCAGAATACTTTTTTATAAATTCTAAATAATTTAATATTAACTGGAAAATTTCAGATAGCTTTCAGATACCCATCAAGTAGTTAGAAAATTTCGTGCAGTTTAAAGGCAGTTTTTCTGCTTTAAGCAGTTTGTTTGAATGCCAAGCAAGCATTTATTCAATGTTTATGGCGTAAACATTTAAACAGAAAGTAAAAGATTACTTAACAGTACTTGTGTGCAATTGAAAGATATTGGAATTTGACTGCACTCTGTGCTACTTAAAATGATAACAAATGAAATGTGTGCATCCAGAAAAGCCGGTTTTGGATGGATGAGCTTGACTTGCTGATGAAAGTAAAATGAAATAAATTACACTTCAGCCTCTCTGAAACTGGCATATAATGCTGATCTGAAATTTAAGTATTTCACTAGGAGACTTCAAATAGGTTGTCTGAGATTTTTTTAAAATCCTAAATAGAGAATAAAATACAATAATCTCCATAAAACTTCTGGAAAGATACTTTAAATTGTCATTTTATGCAAGAAAGCATGACAGAGTTTTGCAGAGCTGACATGTAATAATATGATTACTCTAGCTAGATTTATTTATTTTCCCTTTTGGATTTTCCATCACTATTTTATTTACCTGCCACATATAAGGAAAATTAGATAAAAATAACTACATGCAGGAAAATCTGGATCAGAATTTAACTTTGGAATAGATTGATTTACAAAATCTAAGAACAATAGAAACATTTCCAGTGCTACAATTATTTGAAGCGAAGAGTAAATTTTTAAAGTTTATTTTCCAAAATCCTGCAGTGTATAACCTGTTCTCTGCCATTGAAGGACAAACTCAGATTTACTGGACAGAAACTATAAACTCTTGTGGAAATGACTTTCTTATTTTCACTGGACGAGATGAATTGTCCCCTTTGTTCCCTATTCTGTCTTCATAAACTGCTGCTCAACTGATTTTTTAATGCATTGTTCGTAAAATTGTATTTTGATCTATGAAAGTTCAGAGAGACTTGACCACAAAATGTTTAATTTTTTTTTCCATTATCAGTTTGTGAACTCAAAAATCTACCTTGGGAAAGTTGAGTTTGCTAACATTTTCTCAGGGATGTTTTTTTTGTCATATTTGAAACAAATTCTCCAGGAAGCCCAAAGATACTTTAATATCAGTGTACCTCATTAGGGAAAGATTAGTACGAAAGATTTCATTTTTGCTCTGAGTAAAAAGGGAACATTTCAATATCAAAATAAAAAGTGCAAGGGACAAAAAGTCATCCCAGCTATCATTAAGGTTCCCTTAATGGCTAGAAGATTTTTTCTGCTGTCAAGCTTGGAGGAGAGATACACACAGTTACATGCTGTCAGGATGGGATATGACAACAGTATCACATCCTTCTCATGAGCTGGAAGACTGAACTACCTTCTGGAGGGAAGTAAGAGGGGAAGAAATGTATCTCACATTGACACAGACATAGCCCGAATATTTAGTAGTTTCTAACAGGAGACAATCTTGCAGCTATTGCTCTAGCAGCAGGCACCCACAGGAGTACCAGTGTCCCCTAAGCTTCCCAGTGTCCCCTCAGATTTTAGCTAAGGGCATCTCAGAGGACCTGCCTTAAAGAGCTTGTTCATGAACATGCACCTGTACAATGCTTCTGAGTCTCCTTATGGCTCTAACCTCGGATATCATGGTCCTACTAATAGCTTGCCCTGCTCTCTTAACTGCCTCTCTATTATTTTTTTCCCTTCTACTGTTCCCTTTTCATGATTCTTCTGACTCTGCTTTCATATTTACTCATTTTATTTTTGGGGTAATGTCAGAACCTTTCAATTTCTCAGAATTAGAAAAAAAATAGGGAAATCTGTCAGCTCCAGCAACATACAAACCACTTCACTGAAGTATCCAAATAATGCCAATGCCTCTTTTCCTATCCTTTGTCATCATTACAGTTTTTTTGTTTTTTTTTTTTTTGCTGTGCATTTATATATTTCAAGACAGATTAGCAGAACTTTGAGTGTTCTTGATAGGGCCCGGCATGTTAATCCAACAACAATTATTTCACACATGGAAATTGGTGGAATAAAGATCTATGAGAAGACTGGAAGAAAAGGACTTGGAAGCATTGTACTTTTTGTCTTTGTGTACTGTTTCTCTGAGAAAGGGGAAAGTTTACCAGTGGTCAGACAAGGAATATAAAAGAACCTGAAGCCTTAAGACTTCGAGAATATGCAGGAGAGACAGGATCTCCAGATTCATCCAGAGTAAAGGTGGCAGAACAGAGGCAGTTATTCTTGATAGTTATTTTTCTGTTAAAGACAGAATATATGTATGTCCTACTGTGCTATTTGTTCTGTATTTTTGATTTAGAATTGAAGAATCATGGCTTTGTTATGTTATTTATTATGCAGAATTAATTTCCATGCCTACGAGTGTTTACACTAATGGCGCTACAGTTACTTTCATGGAGACAAGGTGCAGGGTGCATTACATCCCTGACATTTCGTGTAGGCTCTTAATCTTACATGCATTTCATACTAGCTTCACTCTACTCATTCATTACTAGAGTTAGACCTCATTACCCCAGCAGCAGACACTCCAAATTAAAAATGACTGCAGGATCTAATCACTGCCGCTTTCAGGTGTAATTGTTACCCTGTTAACGAGCATGTATTAAAAATCCCATGATTTTGGTTATAACACCTTATTTTGTTCACATTTTCTGGACCTGTGATTGCAGGCTTTGTTAGATTGCCATGCAAATACCTCATTTGAAATAAGAGGCTTCTGTCTGTGTTCAGCTCTGTCTGCTTCCAAACCCAGTTTCCTCACTGTCCTGCTTCTCAGATCTTCTGGAAGACTCTGTCTGCAGGTGACAGCACTGTGGCCAGTGACGATGCTCTGAACCAAGCTGCTTTTTCCCATGTTCCTCAACATGCCTGATCCAGAGCCTGCATCTGGCCCAAAATCTACCTGGTCCTGTTCTGATCTTGAGTGAGGTTCCATACTGGACCTCAATTTTAATATGCTTATATATGTATTTCTAAGCTTTCAATATGTGTATATAATTGGGAATCACTGTTCTCGAACTTTCCCTTTTGATTGGCCACAGTATAAATATGACCACTAAGCTATCAGGATATCTATACTCCAAACTGGTCAAGTTGTGATGCCACAAAAAGCAGCATAATAAGCCAAACCACTTAATGATATAGAGTACAACACACTAAAGTAATTCCTTCTGTAGCTGCCAGGGAAGAAAATCACTTAGATAAAGCAAAACAAGTGAAGCTTAGTAAATAAATGATACAGTGAAGGCAATTCTTAGCCCTCTCCCTTTTAACTTTAATGGAAAAGTCTCCTAAGGAGAATAATTCCAAACAGCTGCTTGGGATAGGGTAACGGATAGACTTTTTTCTAAGGGCAAAAAGATAGGGGAAGCACAAATATGGACTTTTCTGGTCTTCGCTGATCAGCACTTTGCCTTTTGCTTTGAAAGCTATTGTTAAGCCCTGCTTGCTCTGTAATAAGAGTGGCAGATGTTTGCTATCGTGCATCGAAGTCTGAAGGTGCATTTCGGTGGTAAATATAGAGTATGAAAGCCACCATTTGAATGTCATTCCCACAAGTCAACTAGCATTCTGTCACTGTCCTTTTAGCATCCTAACTGCATCGACACTGTTCTTTGTGACTCACTGCAGTTTTCCAATCAAAATGTCTGTGATAAGGGAAATAGCATTTTTGCAGCCAAAAAACTGAACAACATCTCTAAATAATCCTAGCTTGCTCAGCTTCCCAGAGACGCTATAGAACATAGATCTGAACAGTTAAACATGGCAGGAAAGTGCACCTATGCTGGTAACTTCTCTGGCTTAGACAGCTGCTGAGGAGCAGTTAAATATGGATGAGAATTGCCAGACTTCAGTGCACCTCACTCCTGGGATCCTATATCATTGAAGGATGGTAAAGAAAAAGCATAACCAATAGAACTTCTGCCTTTTAGTATCTTTCATGTATCCTTGCATACATGCATATGAATTCACACACAAAACAATCCCAGAGCATAAAATTATTGAAAGTGTTTCCACCATTGTTTTTGATTCCATTTCATGGCAAGCCTAAATCCAGGAAGCCTGAGGTTCCTGGGTTCTTACAGCACTATGAATATGCAGAGCTTCCATTTTCCCAAGGAGATACATTTCTAGGAATCACAGCTGTACTGCAAAGCTTGAAAAAGTAATGTGCTCTACCCCAAAAACTTAGATGAAAAAATACAGTACTGATTGCAAAAAATCCTATTAGGAGACTGCAGGAAAGCAGCTCCTGAGTTTCACTGCTATTTTCAATAGAGTATAAAGAACTCGATGCTTGTTCTCTCAAGGCAGAGAGCTCTTAGTGTGAAGGTTTGAAATAGACTCGAACAAATGTTCTTTTTTACCTTTTCTAATTTTTTTTTTTTCTTTTGGAGCCACATGGGTCTAAACCATCACTGCAGACTATTTTGTGACGGGAGCAAAAGTTGCACTGGATATTCTTGGCTGCAATGGTTCAGTAGGAACTGCTTTAGCAATTGAGTAGACCCAGAGCAGAAAAATATTTGAATGATGCTCCACGATTTGGAACTCATCAGCTTTAGCTCTATCACTGTTACAGAATAACTGCTCTAATTCAGAGAAATTTGCGCTGATTAGATGCTCCTGTCCTGTTTTATTGCTTGTTAGGGCCATGCTAGTTAGCATGCATGGTAAAGTATTTTCTGCATATTGTTTTCTATTTTTTTGTTTATTTTCTCCTAAAATGATCCATGAATTTTAAACTACTATCCTCTATTGACTTCTCTACCAGTGAGAACACTAGAGAAACAAAAACTTCTTCCTTTTCCCCGAGAATGTTATACAAATTGCTGTCTGCACATTTGGTGAAGAAAGCAATGACTGTGGTTTGCCTAAAATGTGAAGAAATATGAAGAATACGTTTATTTTGTGCAAAAAATACAGGAAACTTATTCTGCCTGGGAAAGATATACTGAAGTCTAAAAAAAAGGTTTCAGAGCTACTTATGCTACAAATAGCTGAAAGTGTCTCTTATTCTGTTATTATAAAAAGAAAAAAAAAAGGAGTTGGGACCCTTACAGAGATCTTAGATCTAGAGTCTGTTCTTGGGCGAAAATTTCATCCTGAAACATCAAAGCTGTCTCTTCTGAATAGAACATTGATCTGCAGCAAGTCTTCCCAAATACATGTGGAGTTCCCATTCACATTTGAGTCTCTTCCACAGTTTTTTCCTCAGATTGTCAATCTTACTACTAAATCAAAGCATCCGTTTTCAGCATTGCTCCCAAGGGATTGCTGACACAGAAATTGTTTGGGTTTGGAAATCCTGGTGTAGCCAGATATGTTACATCTAAACAAACCTGTTTTTTTTAAGGAACTGTGGAAAGCATAAAGACTGGTCTGGTAAATTTCACTATAAATGAAAGATTTATGTTACATAAATAAAATCTCCCTCTACACCAAAAGGAAGAGGTTTATTTCACTGTAAACCTCTTTATACTTTAAAAATATAATTTAATTCCTCTACATATACAATTATACTTTAGATTACCATAAAAGAGAAGCTGTGATGGCGCTTCTGGCAGAAATTAGAAATGAGAGCAACCTCTTCTAGGTTTGAGTGTTGATGACATTTTACCTGGTCTGCTTGAAAGCTGACAGAGCTGATGGGGACACTGGCAAGTCAGATCTTGATTTAGTTTCCTCAAACAAAAAATGGAGTTAAAGAGACTCACCTTCTTTGTACAGCATTCTGAAAGTAGGTACAGAAATTATCGTGTAACTAATATCGTGTAACTGTTTCTCTTGAACTGACTGAATCCTCTGTTAAGTGAGTAATTGGGATCTGTGACAGCTTTGGGCTTGCAAATCAACGCAGATGAGATTCAGCAGACTGGAAAAGCAAAAATCAAAAAGTGATCTATCAGATTACTTCCTAATCTCAGTGTCATGTCAAGTGCACAAAGTAGGTTGTAGTAATTGCAGCAGAAACTCAGATTTGCATCTCTGGAAGGTCCATATAATCAGATCATAGCTTCAGTGTGTTTGCTTTCCAAATAAGACCAAAGTCAATCGTTTTAGTTCAGCTAAAATGAGCATGAGAGCGCCAGCTGTAATTTACCTGAGCTGATGTATCCCACCTTTCAGCACGGCTTTGCGGGGGATGACTGCACTGATGCCCTGAAAAACAACACGGAGCAGAGCTGGCTGACTTCTTGAGTATGGCCAGATCCACTATGCAGCAAAGATCTTACACTGCATAGACATTGTGGCAGTCCTTATGAATCACAATTAGCACTTCTACTACTTTACACAAAAGGGCACTGGGGTCAAGCCTTGGCTCACAGGAGGCAAGTACAGGGAATAGTAATACACTGCATGGGTCTTGTGTGTAAAGGATTTCCTGCTTGAAAGATTGTCATGCACTTTCTATTATTGACACCAAATTTTTAAGTTGAGAAAATAAAGTTTCTATTCTAGTATGACTTCAAAGCCTGGAAGAATCAGTTTTTAGGCTCAAGGTGATGTGAAGAAGGATAAAATGGATGAGCAGAGAGGAAAAGCAGAGTAGGAAAATATGTCCCAAGCTGATATGCAGTACAGCTACTATTATTACATTTTCACTCCCTTTGTATTCTGTATGTTTAGAGACTTGATAGTAGAGTAGAATTAACAGTCTCTGTTCATCTATTCATTACTTTCAGAGATATTTCAAGTGCTTTTTTAACTTGCATGGATCTAAACACCCAAAAAATCAATAAGAATATGTAGACTACAGCAGTTGCACATTAGAAAAAAAAATAAAATATTTGTGGAGTTCTGTCCCAGGTTAACTTCTTTTTTACTGCATTAACAGTGTAGTTATACCATTGTAGCATGTTGCTATTAAAATTCATTAACAAGTATTATTTTTGAGAGGGTTTAAAAGTTTTTAGTTGTGGTGGATACTATTGCCTCTGAAACAAAAGTTACCCCAAATTCCTTCTTCAGTTTTATTCTCTCAGCTACTTCAGATTATTTCTACAAAACACAATTTCCAATTCAGATTTATGTCTTTTTAATGATATATGAATTACAACAGTGATCTAAGATAATTATTTTTTTCTGTATTATAACTTTAATATGCTCTTAGTAAGCTCACAATATTGTTTTATAAACTTAGTTACAAGGATAATAAGGATGAATGAAGACTTTTATTTATATTTTATTTCAGAATCCTTTCTCCATGAGAGCTAAAAAAAAAAGAGCTAATGAAAGGTGTTGTGACAATGAGAAGATTAAATATGAAGAGTCAGGAAGTGTTTCCATTTCTCTGCAAAGACTTATAAAATATATAAAACTAGCTTTTTAAAGCTTCTTAAAGGGTATTTTATAACTGCTTTAAATTGAGTATAAATAAATCACTTAATTTTGGACCAGCAATTGAATAAATATAAAGAATCTTAATGAAATGAAATCTTTTACATAGAAAAAATTGTTAATTCCTACTATACGAGTCTAATGATTATGACGACCACATTAAATTCCTCATTTAGTACATACTACTGGTTTTGAGAACAAGTGTAATTTCAGCTTGAGCTACATCTCGTAGAATTCTACAAAGTCCCAAGTCAAAACAGTAAACTTGGTGAAATGCATTATCATCGTAATTGTGGAAGGAATAAGGTCACACTTTTTAAAATGACCTGACATCCATACAAGTGAGAAATCCATCACTGTTTTCAAAACTAACCTAGACATATTAATTAAGACGTCAGTCTTTATAAATGTTGGGCATATTTTTTAAGTTTGTTGTATAATCTATTTTCATATTAAAAGAGAGAGACTACTAATTAACTAATTGTCAGTCATAAAATAATTGTCTTTTAGGGAGACTAGATGCTTATTTCTTATTTCCTCTAAGGATGTAGTTATTAATCCTCCTTTGGAGTCAAGTGGATGAAGTAGGGTCAGTTCCTTCTGGATTGGGGGTGGGGAATGTAAGGGGCATATCTTCAACATGGCTCTAGAAAATAAGAAAATCAAATCTAATACCTTCTACATTTGATTTGGGTTCTTTTCTTCCAGGAAAGAAATCTAACATCTAAGCTGTAAGGAGGAATTCAGAAAGTAAGGTTTTTGTGCATCACAGGTGGGACTTAAGTACTTGACTACTGTAACAGAATGTGATTCTCACCAGAACATTGTGGCTGTGGAGACAAAATCTTCCATCTGTGATGCATCCTAGAATACAGCAGCTTCATGTATCAGATTGCAGAATAGGTAAATATCTGTTTTAAAATGAAACAAAACACATTTTAAGGACATCTTGTGACATCATAAGCGAGTGCTTTCAGCTACATGTCAGTTAGGTATCCTTTCTCTCTCTCTCTCTCCATGCTGGCTTAAGTGAAGTTCAGTCATGCTCCAAAAATCACGAGGGGGTGAGACATACTATAGGGAGAATTCATTTTGATTTGAGAATCCTAGGAGGGTAATGAGATATCCCCAGGCTTTTGGTAGCTCAGTCACAGTAGAAAGATCTGTGATTTCCTCAGAGCCAAGGAGCCAATGTGTGGATTTTTATGCTGGAGACTCCACTGACAATTTAGATGAAGAGGTCTCTGAAGACAGAAAGCCTACCCAGCAGCTGAGAGGGTGGAGTGTCCCACTGGTGCCTAAACATCTGAACTTCAGAACATGAAGCTGTTGCCTAAGTCCTCTTTATTGAGACTTTGACTCTCTAGCCTCTATATGAAATATTTCCATAAGTGCCTGTAGGTCAAATGTTTTACATCAGGACCTAAAAATTCAAATAATTCACCAGGGGGAATTTACCAAAGATTCTGGGTATTTTATTAAGCAATTAACATTCCTACCTTCAAATTCTGCCCTCTCCATGCCTTGTACTTGCTTTTGAAAATGAGATTTTAGAAATTCTTTTATAACATATTGTGCAAAACTACCCTCCCACTTCATTAAAAAAATGAAGAAGTTTTTTTTGTTCAAACACTGAATTAATTTTCATAACATCAAGTTTGCCTAGAAAGAAGAAATAAAGGGGATTGTAATTACTAGTCTTTTAGGACTTTGATATGTTTGAAAACAGAATCCAATTAGACTTCTATGTTTGCTAATCTCTGTCTTAATAAAGTTGCTGTGGGTGTTATTGGCTGTTTATACCATGAAAACATGGAGAAGCAGCATGATTATTTTCATATTTGTATCTAGATATTTTATCATTATAAATACATGAGAAAACCTGTTTGAATCTATTCAATATAGAAATCAGCAAATTGTTTTTAGAAGGAGAGAAGGTTATTAACTTCACTTCTTAATGATGCTCCTAATTTAAACTATGCAAGAGATGTTTAACGAGTGAGAGAAATGTTGCAGAAAAAAACCTGTTCTTTGGTTAAAAATCCAAAATTGGAATCAACAGAGTTTGAATCTATTTGCATATTTTCAGCAGACTTACTCTGTGACCTTAACCAAAGTATTTAATTTTTTGCCCTAAAGTTTTCTAGAAAATGGAAATAATGAGAGTCAACTTGCTGAGAGGCTGTGGGCTGTAATTGTTTAGTATTTATATCTTCCAAGAGAATACAGACAGGATTGCAGACTGATGAATGATTAGCATTCTTTTGCTCTTACCAAGCGCTGATACTTTTGCCCAGCTATTTTATAATACAAAAATCTTTACTTTTTGTAGCCCTGTAGCCAACAACTACCCTGACTGAAATGTATTGAGCAACAAATGTAAAGTCCTTCTCGTGTCTCTTAAATGCAATTAACACCCAAATTACTCTCAAAAGCAGTAGAGAACAGTGATGTTCAAGTTTACCTCCATTGCTTGTACCTGCCAGTTCCACAGAAAGGTGAGTAAAGAGTGTCTTACAGGTAAAATATATTTATATTTTATATGCTATCTAATGATTTTAAACCCCTCAAATCAGCACGGAACTCATTGTCTCATGCAGGTCCTGGAGAATGGAAAAACCCCACAACTTTCTACTTCTGATTGAGCTGGTGAATACACTCGTGGGCAACAGACAAGATTTGTTTTGCAGGTAGTGAGTTCCTGAAGCATAGGTCTGGCCCACACAGCTGCTGGATCTGGGTACCCCAGAGAGAATATTAGGCAAACTTCTCAAACAGTAGTTACAAGAAAAAGGCTACATAGGTATCAAATGCACTCTAATTGATGCTGATGAATTGTTCAGAGAAATTACAGAGTGATACTTGTGATGAACAAGTGCTGCTGTTTTGAATCAAAAAGTAGTTGCCAACAAATACCTTCAAAAATTTCCTATGTAGTTCAACAGAAAGAGGATAATAGTCTTTTTAATGAAAATATTTTCTTCCCATTATTTGCCTTACTTTGTGTATTGTTACTTTGGATTGGGGTGTGCTGACAAAGGTCTCCAACTTCTTTAAATATCTGATGCAGTTAAGCAAGTGGAACTTCGCACCTCATTTATTTGTCAGCATAAAGTAGGAGAGGGTGCATGTATCCTTCTGATTGTAAAAGATAATTTTATTTTGCATGGAGAAAGTTCTAATTCTTTCACACCAAATGTGCAACAAGACAACAAAACTGGGGGACTAGTACACTTTCTTATCTAATCCTGCTCTGTGGAGTTTGCACAGACATATTTTCATGAACAGTGGTATAAAATGCAATGACATCAGAAACATTCTATACCTTGACTATAGACTAAGTTTAACTATAGATCCTGAACTGTTATAGTCAGGGTGCAAAACAGTGTATATAGAACTCTTGTCTGTACATGTGTTCTCTACTTCAAAATAAAAATCTGAAGGGAAGTGTCACTACCTAAGATGTTGCAGACTGGGAAGAGTTTTTTATTTGAAAGCTGCAAGCACTAGCTCAGGATATAAATTCCATCATGCCATTACAACAGGAAATGAATCAAAACAAAACAAAACAAAAAAACTCAAAAGAAAATAAAATCTGTACACAATAAACACAGATCCAAAAATGGTTTATGAAAGTGTTATGGTAAAGAAAATAACACAATAAAATAATTTTAAAGTATGAAATAAGATTGCTGTTTAGATATTTACTTATTTTATTTAATATTTGAAATTCTAATTTAATCTTTGTAATTTAAAATGGTATTAGTAACATGTAAAAATAGAAATAAGTTTTACTGTGATGAAGAAAAACAGCCTTTTCAGGACAGACTCATAATCTCTTCTATCAGACTTGAAGAGAATGAAACATTTGCCAATATGACTGGTCTTAAATTCACAGAAAATAATACAGGTATGCAAAAAAGTACAAATTTATATTATTGAATGCTATGGACATCTGAGCCACTGGGCATGACAAGTGAAAATGACAGATCTGAACCACGTAGCAAGTATGTTAACTAAGGTTTTGAGCAAAGTAAGAGTGCAAACTGAACACTCCCCCTATTTATGACTCTCTGGTAAAAATTTTGAATTCCCTTAGAAGGACAAGATGCGGCTCTTTTTGACCAATATGATTGTATCTTTAATATGCTAAATACATTTAAAACCCTGGAATACATTTGCAATCTATCAGATTAATCTAACTATATAAGTGTCAGATGTGATTCGAAGAAGCAGAAGGAAGAAATGCAATTAGAATATCAAAAAGGCATAATATGTTTATTCTTTTTTGAATTCCTTCTGCCCAACTTTCTGATGTGTTTGTCACACCTCTCCAGTCTGATCTTCATGGTAAACAACCAAACATGCAAAACATGAAGTTTCTTATTTTGTACTCATAGGCTTTTTTCCCCCTCTCATAGATATTTCAAATCCATTAAATATTTCAGTTGTAGTTTGGGTATTTTCAGACCTAAATAGAAGAGTTTCTTGCTTTTTTAAAGGTAAAAAAAAAAGTGAAAACATTTGACTTTTATCTGGTTCATACACTAAAATATTTCTCTTAGTTCACTATCATTGACTTTCTTAGTAAAATGCCTCTTGATTAGCCTCTGGTTTTCTCTGGAGTAAGTCAAATTCTCTTTCAAAGCTGGGTCAAAGCCTTTTGAATATTCCTAACTTTCTGGTGTGTAGGGTAAGGATTTCAGCTGAGTGTTGTAGTTTGCATTAAAACTGTCTGCTGTGCTAAGGATTATAGCTAGGCCTGTGCCAAACACACAGCGGGCCTTGGAGTACAGCTCCAGGGGATAACCACCATGCTGCACACCCTTGCCTTCAAGAAGCTGAAGAACACTTGGCTTTAAAGCAGTCATTAGATGTGTTCTTAAAAGGCCAAAGTTGTACTTCAGGAACACATGCTAATTTAAAATGGAATTAGCAGCTACTTGCCACAGTGAGATTTCCCAGTGAGACTCTCTTGGATGCTCTGAGCAGTTTTTTACACAAAATGTTGAAAATGAATTGCAGCACAAAACCTCTTAACTCCTTATACTTACCAAAGGCATTTTTTCCTACTTCCTCTCTTCTAATAGATTTTTTTCAGTGTTTCTGTTTACCCCCTCAGAGAAATCAAGAGTGAGTGTGTGTCTTTGTTCCTTTTTTTTTCCTCCATCTGATATCACATTAGCTCTGAGTCACCTGCATTCTCCCGAGCTCTCCGTCTGATCTTGTCTAGGAATTGTACTCATTAACTCGGATGAAACAACAGTTTACAAAGACATCACTGGCATAATGTACAGAATACAGAGTCAAGGTCAGGTTGCTGAACATATGCATTTGTTCAGCTGTTGTTTAATTTCCTCCTGCAAATGTGAGCTTGGGGACTGAGTGAGCAAGCTCGATGCTCTTAGAGATTATAAATGGAATAATTAGATGTAAGGTTCTTGCACTTGCAAAACCAGGTATTCAGCTTTAAATTTTTTCGCTGTTGTTTTAAAGACTTTTTTTAAAAAGTTAGCTACTATGAATAGGAAAGACAGTGTTAGGGTGTATGACATTATCTGAGAAATACTTAAATACATGTAAATGGTAGCTGTACTATAAAACATGTGTGAAAAATAGCAAAGTTAAGATTGCAAATGGAAGTTTTTATTTCCTGATGGTTCTAAACTATGATATACATCACAAGAAAAATTTTCACTTTTACTCAAACTGAAAATCTGAAGCACTTTTTTGTATACAATACATTTTATTATTCAGGGGAATTCGGCTTGCACTTTTATGTTAGGAGTGATGTCTTGCTTGTGATAGACAGAGCCTATCTCAAAGTGAGTTGATTTGGGTTATCAGGTAGCTCAAACTTTTTTAATATTTTGCGAAACTGTATGACCACAGAACCCTCTTCTTTATAAATGTGTGGTTTAACTACTTGATGTAACACTTAGTTGTAGTTTCCAAAATATTATAGTAATAACATATCTTTTTTTCATGTTCCTGGACAGCTCCATCAAAATAAAAATTCATTGTGTTTTATTATGAACATTCCCTTGCAGGTGGAAAACTTGCTGCAATAAATATTTTGCCTGAGGCAAGATATGGTAAGTGATGGCAACAAAAGGGGAGAAGAATGATAAGACAAAAAATAGAGGAAAGAAGATCATGCATTTAAGTATGCAGGTCTCAACGGCTTTAGAAAACTTAAAAGTATGTGATCTATATCAGCCATCCTATTTGCTAGTGAATTCATACCAGAGGGCTGTCTTTCTATTTTAGGTTTTTTAAACTTTTCTTTCCTTAGCTGTTAATGGCAAGATCAACTTGAAGAGGCTATTGCAGCATTAAAGGGCATCCTAGAGGGAACTGGAAAGGTGTTTGCCACCAGAGCAGTTATAAATGAGTAAAGATGGATGTGTTCCAAGGTGAGTAAAATGGCAAAAACATAAAGGCTGGCTTTGATGTAGTAGGAAACAGGAGAAGGAGATAGAGCTTCAGAACAGAAGCAAGCCTGTCATATCAGCCGACATGGCTAATTTGGCAGATGTATTTATATGAGCAGAGGAGTGCGGCGAGGAGCCTGGTTTAAATCCTGAGTCCATATGAGGGCTTTAGCAGCAATAAAAGAAAACATGGTGTAACCTCATCTGAAGGAACTGCATGGCCTTATCATGGCAATAAAGGCAATGGAAAAGGAGGAACTGAAAATTTTCTCTTGCAAGTTAAGGCATCACTGTGCTTTTAATGTTTGGATTATCTGAGCAATCTGCAAGCACTGCCTCATGGCAATCCAGTCTAATGGTGGGAAGGGATAGAGCATCTGGATAAGAAAAATACAGAGTATTCCTATGTCCACACTAACTCAATGTTCTTATTGATGATCCTAATTTTATTCCCTTTCTTTCCGGTGTACTTTACAATTATTCTATATAGCAAATATTTTCCAGCATGGTCTTCAGTCTTTCCAGGCTGATTTCTGTTTGCTCAGTGCTTGCTGAATACTCTGAATGAATAATATGAAATCTTTAGATCTAATTAAATTGTCTTTTTGAGTAGACAACTAACTCTGCATTTAGCCTCTGAGATGTTAGAACTGTTAGAGTGGATGCTGTCTTGGCCACCACAGAGGCCAGCATTGTCTTCTCTTTCTTCTTTTGCACAATGAAGGTGCTATCCCCCTAATCCTTTAAAAGAAGAGACCTTTTCTAAAGGATATGTCCTCTTAAAACACAGGTGAGGAGGAAGGTTAATAAAATGCATTTACACTTCACAATAGAAGCCAAAAGGCACGTATAGCCAATAATAGGAATACTGTTTGAATGAATTATGTCTCAATTATTGCATTGCTCCTGAGTTAAATAATTTCCTTACCCATTTTTCTATCATCTTTTCTCCATCAAATGACAAGTGTGATATCTATGTGCAAAATAGCCCTAAGATTGCCCTGGCATACTACAATTCTTTCCCAAACTGAAAAATTCCATCCTGGAAAACACTCACAAATTGTCTCTCCATCCTACAATCACTCACTTCACTTTTAACATTAATCTCCAAGGTGAAATCATCTTAAGTAGTCTTTGAAATACATTCTGCCTGGGTGCTAGGAGTAATTTCCTCTGCTCTAAACTCATATGCGTCTTCTATTCATTTATGCAGGCAGCAGAGTGGCCACCTTTTTCTAGCTTTTCTCTCTTTTCTTATATTTCAAATCTCGTGGCAATTTTTTTCTAGCGAAAGGAAATTTGAGAATGGGAGAATACAGTGCTCAGAGTCACTTGTCTTAAGAACTAGAAAAGGGTTCAGACAGATAAAGTTTAATGTTGCCATGCCTAAAACTTCCACACTTGGAGCCGAGTGTAATGTTTGCACTGAGAAGAGGGAACACTTGCAGTTGGGTTTGATATAAAAAAACAGGTGTATCTGTTCTCTTAAGTGAATGGGACGTCTAGATGTGTACAAGACGGATCTGTACTTATCAGCAGCTGAAACAATCTGATGCTTAAACCAGAGCAGGGTCAATCTACAACTCCATTTTGCTTACATGTAAGCGTCCTCAGATGGTAGATGTCATATCTCTTAAACTGGAACATGGGTCCTGAAGCCCAGCCTCTGACCTTGGCTACCAAATAAGATGTTAACTGACCTTTCCTTCCTAGGATATGAGGGATACATGACTGTAGAGTACAGCACTCGGAATTGTAAGGTTGGAAAAGGCCTTCAAGAACATCAAATCCAAGCAGGAGCAAGTACTTCCAGAAGAGTGACCTAGCCAACAAACCAACAAACTCATTGTGAAAACATGTTGGTGAAACAACTATTTTTTCCCCTGTTGCATTTTGTCAGCCAAGAATATGAAAGAAATGGAGGCTGAAAGGCCTGTGTTTTTTCCACGTCTCACCAGTGCGAGGTACTGTTGTTACAACACTCACCTAAGAAAAAATGTTCCAGAGGTATCCTGCCAATATGATCAACTGTAGGTACTCAGTAAATACGATGTTTGACCAGGAGATAATTGAAAAGATAAGAAGCAAATTTTTCCTGTATTGAGAAGTCATAAAGCCAGAACAGTGTTTGCTATTACAGTTGCCTTAAAACACTCATCTTCAAAACAGAGGCTTCAGCTGTGAAGTTTGGATGCTACCTTGAATTTAGACTCAGAAATTATTACTTTTTCCATTTGAACCTCCTGAATGTTCGCACTTAAACTAAGCAGAATTACTCATGACCTTAACATTGAACACAAAGTATTAGTCATGGACATGAAGTAAGATATATGATGCTTAATAATGGAACTGGGATTTTCCAGAGTTCCTCTCTGGGTTAGTACAAACTTAGCTCCTTTATCTGCCAACTCATATATACAACAAGCATGGCTACTTTAGTTCCAAATTACAAGGTCAGATGCTTCTGATCTGACGGTAAAGCCCTCTTCTCTTCGGGGAAGAACATGTGCAAATCTTGCAAGCCTTTTTTAAACTTTCCCCAGCTTCATCCAAGAAAGCCTGTTTGTTATTGATGTTTACACTAGGTAAGTCGTCCTCATGGGAATCACGCAGCAAGATGCTTTCTAGAATGGAACTAGTCTCTTGAGAACTCAAAGCCTACCTACATTAAAGTGCTGCTTGTGATAGTTTCTTTCTTGGTCACATATGCACAAAAATATCTGTAAGTATCTAAATAGAATTGGAAAATGGATTAAGATTCACTGTTGCTTCATTACAAAAAGGTACAAAATGCTACATAATTGTCTTTATCAAGAACTAAAATGTTTCACAACTATTTAAGATGTTATCTCCTTTTGATGACTATAAATTCAGCTCATATATAAAATTAAGTAATTAAAAATTATTAAAGCGGATGTCTAGTCTTCTTATATTACAAATCTGCTGCTTCAGCCTCAAGTAGTTTCTTTTCCTACATCATTAAGCTGACT
>VXBU01013311.1:0-22758 GCA_013400315.1 Bombycilla garrulus
TGCTTTTTGTACTGCCTCTCTGGCAAGGAGGCTGCGGGTACTTGGGAGGCTGAGGGGAGACACAGCCAGGACAGGGAGGGGCATTTCTGAATTTCATTGTTTGTTATAGGTATGGGTGTGTAACATCAATCTCTGCTTAATTGTTTTTGCTTTAATATATTTGCTTAAATACTGTGCAATACTATACTAGCAGTTATCTCTTCCATACTGTGAACTAAACAATTCTGATTCACGTATTTTTGCCTTATCATCATAAATCATATATAATTATGTAAAATATGTATGGTTTGCAATCCTCAGACCTGTGGGACAAGTTGTATGAAGTTTCAATTTCATCTACATAATCCTTTTAGACATAAACTATTGGCAAAATCTGGGGCTAAGACTGGATCCAGCTAAACCGAGACCATTTCCTGAGAAGGAGTTTACCAAGCAAAGGGGTCCTTTCTGCAGCTCATGACTCAACAGGAAGGTTTTCTTATTAACCTTTGCCTGAAGCTCCCATTCTGCCCACAAAACCACCCTCCAGGGAAAGGGACCCCCCCCAGTATCCCTAAATGTTCACAGTCAAAAGGAACAACAAAAATCAGAAGATATGTAAAATTTCACAAGGTTTTATTAGTAAATTACACACTCGTCATGGAAATTGTTATGTTAGTCTCTAAACTACTCTGTAAGTACATGGCAGTGGGTGTTTATTTATGGATAAATTTCCCTGACCTGAAGGCAGGTTTCTCACTTCCTAGTGGAAATTAGACATCATGTGAAGTTTGTTCTCTCAGACCTTCCTGGAAATGAATCAGAGGTCTTTGGGAGTCTTGGGTTGTCTTGTTCCCCTTTACAGTCCATTTGTCCCTCTCTATTCTGTTCTGGTGAGACCTCACCTGCAGTGCTGCCTCCAGCTCTGGGATCCACAACAGAAGAGGGACACAAAGTTCTTGGAGTGGAGTCCAGAGGAGGCCACAAAGAAGCTCCAGGAGCTGGAGCACATCTGCTCTGGAGAGAGGGTGAGAGAGCCAAGGGTGAGAAAGCCTGGAGAAAAGAAGGCTCTTAGGAGAACTTGGACCCCTTCCAGTGTCTAAAGGGTTTTAAAAGAGAGGGGGACTTTGGACAAGGGTATGGAATGACAGGACAAGAGGGAACGCTGTTAAACTGAAAGCAGGTGAGGTTAGATTAGATGCTAAGAAGAAATTCTTTACTGTGAAGGTGGTGAGGCCCTGGTACATGTTGTCCAGAGATGTTGTGGGTGCTCCATCCCTGGAAGTGTTCAAAGCCAGGTCGGACAGGGCTTGGAGCCACCAAGAATAGTGAAAGATGTCCCTGCCCATGGCACAGGAGCTGAGACTACATGGATGGTCTGAAATTCCTTCCAACCCAAACCATTCTGTGATTCTATGACATGTGGCAAAAGCTCCTGAGCCTGTTCCACCCAGGATGTGAGGCTTATTCCCGGGGACAGTCACTGTCAAACAGGGAAACCTGTCCCCTCCCATAGAGCTCAGTTAACGTGTCCTCCAGCTCCCCCAGCGTAAGGAGCTCAACCTGGTTCCTGTCGTTCTCAGCAATGACCCCCCAAGCCTTGGTGTAGCTGTTGCCCACCACGCAGCAGGCAGCTGACCAGAGGNTGAAATGTGTTGACAGTTGTTTGCAATAGTTTGGTAAGAATTTCTCTGAAATTTGCTGACTTGCACCATGTTATGTCAAGATCAGTTAACAGGGTCTGGTGACTTAATTGATCATTTTTATTAATCCCACCTGCTGCAGCTGCTGCTGCCCCAGCAGCTACACGTGTTTCTGTTGGCAACAAAACATCTCTGGTGACATGCGATGGACAGGCCTGTCTCTGAGTGCACTCAGATATTCACAGTCTGCTCTTCTGCAGCCTCCCATAACATCATTCCTATGGCCAGACTAGAAATATTCTCTTGTCTGATTGCCATGGCTTTGTAACAGCTTCATCCCAGCAGCCTGGGAAGGAGCAGGCTCTGGGGATACCTCAGAGCACCTGCCAGTTCTTTAGGAGTGCACAGGAGAGCTGGAGAGAGACGTTGGGTCAGCATGGAGTTGATAGCTGTGCTGGGTCGAGAGGTGATTTCCTTGACAGTGGCAGCTATGGGGTTGTGTTTTGAAGCTCTGCTCAACACAGAGTGGTAACACAGAGATGCTTTTGTTTTTGCTGAGCAGAGCTTCCACAGAGCCAAGGCCTTTTCTGCTTTTTGTACTGCCTCTCTGGCAAGGAGGCTGCGGGTACTTGGGAGGCTGAGGGGAGACACAGCCAGGACAGGGAGGGGCATTTCTGAATTTCATTGTTGGTTATAGGTATGGGTGTGTAACATCAATCTCTGCTTAATTGTTTTTGCTTTAATATATTTGCTTAAATACTGTGCAATACTATACTAGCAGTTATCTCTTCCATACTGTGAACTAAACAATTCTGATTCACGTATTTTTGCCTTATCATCATAAATCATATATAATTATGTAAAATATTTATGGTTTGCAATCCTCAGACCTGTGGGACAAGTTGTATGAAGTTTCAATTTCATCTACATAATCCTTTTAGACATAAACTATTGGCAAAATCTGGGGCTAAGACTGGATCCAGCTAAACCGAGACCATTTCCTGAGAAGGAGTTTACCAAGCAAAGGGGTCCTTTCTGCAGCTCATGACTCAACAGGAAGGTTTTCTTATTAACCTTTGCCTGAAGCTCCCATTCTGCCCACAAAACCACCCTCCAGGGAAAGGGACCCCCCCCAGTATCCCTAAATGTTCACAGTCAAAAGGAACAACAAAAATCAGAAGATATGTAAAATTTCACAAGGTTTTATTAGTAAATTACACACTCGTCATGGAAATTGTTATGTTAGTCTCTAAACTACTCTGTAAGTACATGGCAGTGGGTGTTTATTTATGGATAAATTTCCCTGACCTGAAGGCAGGTTTCTCACTTCCTAGTGGAAATTAGACATCATGTGAAGTTTGTTCTCTCAGACCTTCCTGGAAATGAATCAGAGGTCTTTGGGAGTCTTGGGTTGTCTTGTTCCCCTTTACAGTCCATTTGTCCCTCTCTATTCTGTTCTGGTGAGACCTCACCTGCAGTGCTGCCTCCAGCTCTGGGATCCACAACAGAAGAGGGACACAAAGTTCTTGGAGTGGAGTCCAGAGGAGGCCACAAAGAAGCTCCAGGAGCTGGAGCACATCTGCTCTGGAGAGAGGGTGAGAGAGCCAAGGGTGAGAAAGCCTGGAGAAAAGAAGGCTCTTAGGAGAACTTGGACCCCTTCCGGTGTCTAAAGGGTTTTAAAAGAGAGGGGGACTTTGGACAAGGGTATGGAATGACAGGACAAGAGGGAACGCTGTTAAACTGAAAGCAGGTGAGGTTAGATTAGATGCTAAGAAGAAATTCTTTACTGTGAAGGTGGTGAGGCCCTGGTACATGTTGTCCAGAGATGTTGTGGGTGCTCCATCCCTGGAAGTGTTCAAAGCCAGGTCGGACAGGGCTTGGAGCCACCAAGAATAGTGAAAGATGTCCCTGCCCATGGCACAGGAGCTGAGACTACATGGATGGTCTGAAATTCATTCCAACCCAAACCATTCTGTGATTCTATGACATGTGGCAAAAGCTCCTGAGCCTGTTCCACCCAGGATGTGAGGCTTATTCCCGGGGACAGTCACTGTCAAACAGGGAAACCTGTCCCCTCCCATAGAGCTCAGTTAACGTGTCCTCCAGCTCCCCCAGCGTAAGGAGCTCAACCTGGTTCCTGTCGTTCTCAGCAATGACCCCCCAAGCCTTGGTGTAGCTGTTGCCCACCACGCAGCAGGCAGCTGACCAGAGGTAGCTGGGTTTATTAACCCTCCCCTTGGCAATGTAGTTGTTCCCAGGCACAGCACCTACAACGACGTAGGTGGTTGTACAGCCCTGGGTCCTCCTGATCATCGTTTGCTGCTCGTAGTTGTTCCAGGCACCGCCGTTGAGTTTCTCATCCTGGGGCACTATGTTGGTGAGGGTGAAGGTAGCCACTCTGCTGCTGTAGTCTTCATGGTGGCCATTGGGGTTCAAATGGCCCCGGTTCAAACCCGTCAGGTTCTTGTAGTCACGGAGGATAGCCTGGCTCTGGCTGAGTTTCTCTAAGCTGACATTGTAGCGATTTAAGAGTGTCCACTCTTTTTCCATAGTTTTGGGATAATTTGAGCCAATCAGCTTGATGGGAAAAGAAGAGGAAAAGGTGTTAGTATTGGGGGTGGGGATAATGGAACAGATTTCCCTAAGAGCAGAAGTCTCTGAGTGTCAGGATCCTGTTTTCTGTCTGGTCCTGATGTGGTACAATATCAGATTAGTAGTCAGATTAGTTCCTATGAGGAACAAGTGCAAATATTTTTCCATTTCAGAAATTCATTTCACATTTAGTGCACTACATTTAGCCTTCCTTTGTTACACTGCATATGGGTTTCTTCTGTGGTTCATTTTCACCTACATCAATCCTGCCACTCTGTCCTTAGCAATGGCAGGAATTTCCTCTCTTTGTGTCCATTATTTTCTTGGCCTGTTTTCCTAAAGTTCTACTGAAGTTTGTCTGAAGGACATTTGTGAGGGCTCTCGAGCTTGTGGAGTTCTGTCTGTGTGCTGGATCCTTCTGGACCAAGGCTGAGGCAAAGGTGCTCAGGGGTCACTGCCCAGGGATGGAGATCACACCCTTCTGACTGCACTGACACTGATGCTCCTCACTTTTCACTGCCTGAATTGGCATTCCAGAAATCTCTCCACATTTAACCTGACCCTCTCATCTCCAGTGCCTTTTTCACAAGGCTTTGTCCCTGGGCCATCTCACCCCTGCAGAGTTTCCCCTCAGTTCTCTCACAGCCCTCACAAAGCTTGTGTGACTCTTCCCTGGCAGCAGATGAGCTCTGTCAGGGATGCAGAACAGCTCAGGGCAAAGTGGTGATCAGAGCCCAACAGGACTGTTGGTCCCTCAAGTTGAGCCTCTCTTGGATGCCTTTTCCCCATCACTTGGTCACCCAGCAGAGCAGGGCACAGGGAGGGGAATCCTTTGACTTTGTAATGTAATGCAAAGTAATCTGATTTGCTGTTCCTGTCAGGTCAAGGCAGAAAACTGGGCACCTTTGGGATATGACTCATGTCCTGCTGATGTCTCAAATGCACCAGAGGAACCATGTGATGAAGGTGTTTGAAGTTAAATGAGAAGAATCCCATCCAGTGTGTCCATTTGCATGTGTGTAGTGGGATGGGACAAAATAGGAATGGTTATTTTAATACTGCTTTTAATGTCTGGAGGGTGATGTGCTGTAAGAAGGACACTCACCTGGGGCTCCACCAGCCACGTTCTAGGTCTTTTGCCAGGTCCAGGCTGGTAGATGTAAGCAGAGTAGACAGGAATGCGCATCTTCCTGTCGTACAGGGTGGCAAAGTAATACTGGTTGTCGTAGCGCTGGCAGATCCTGGCGGGGTTCTCTGGCTCCAGGGCTTCATTTGGGGGGACCTCCCGGAAAAAAAACTGAGGACATGAAGTTTCAAAGGAGGTCACCACCTCGCTGTGTCCCAGCCAGAGGCAGCTCGCCAACACCTGCAGCAGCAGCAGCCCCAGCATGGTGGGAGGATTTCAGTGAAGGGCTCTTGCTCCCCTGCAAGACAAATGCAGATGAGGGGACTATGAGAGACCAAGGAAGGGGTGATTTCTGTCCTCTTGGAAAAAAGCAGCAGCAACTATATGTTGGCTGGGGAGAAAAAGATAATGGTCGAGAAGTTACAGGGGAAAATGCAGTTGCTCCTCCCTGGATGAAACACAGTCAGCATACCTGGCCTCCCAAACCCAAGGAGGACTAAATCCAAGGTGGGCCTAAAAAGCAGGTGGAATGGAGTGGAGACACCATTGCCAGGCTCTGTCAAAACCTTTGCAGAGGAGACTCCTCTGTGAGATTTTCTAGCTGATCATCTGCATGGCAACTGAAAACCTTGGGAGATAAATGAAGATGTCCTGCTGGTGAGTCAGCAATCACAGCAAAATTCCTCTCCTTGCACTGACACACATCCCCATCCCAAGGTTACTGCAGGTACTTTATTGAGATATCCACCCCCAAGGCATGAGAATCCATGTGCTGATTTGAAATTCATTGACATTTCGTTGGGCAGGAAATAGCCACCATGACAACCCCTCACTGAGAAAGATTTATGACTGCATGCAAACACCACCTGAATGTAAAGAAATAGTATAAAGGTGAATTAAAAATGGAGAGAAGTGATGGAAGACTCCATTGTAACTTTTGGGATCACTTGATGGGCTGAACCTGCCTTCTCGCCCTTAGGGATGCCTGTTGGGTAAGAATCCTACTTTATGCATGTTGAAGGATTACCTCAAGACAGCTTTTGTTGGGGATTAAAGCTCATTGGTGATTTTCTGATTAGTATTTTGCTTTGAATATCTTTTTGCAGTCAGATATTTCACTGGCAAGCCTCAAACCTTAACCTGCCCGTTTTATTAATAGTGTTTTTCTGTAAATGGTTAAAGTGAGTCCTTCGGGGGTGCTGGCAGTTTCTGGCAGTGGGTGAAGGTGTGGAGACCCAAGAGGGGTTTCTCTGGTAGGTGTGTGACCCTGAACAAGTCAGTCAAGCTCTCTAACCCAGAGGGTGAAACCTAAAATAGGTTTTAGGTGCCCAGAGGAGGCAATGGTGGGGGAATAGTCTGTCTGAGGGGTGTTCCAAACCCACCCAATGCCTAAACAGCTCTCATGGCAAAGTTATTGTGGAACTGAAGTATGGCACTGGGACAAGGTCATCTTTTCCAACCTGCCTCAGTTGGTCAAGAACTCAGCTTTTGCACTGACACCAGAGAAAAAAAATTCCTGCAACAAAACAGGGTCTGGAAGCCCCTACTTCCAAACATGATCTCACAGAAGATGCTGAGCTGGAAAGGACTCATCAGGATCAAGTCCAGCTTCTGGCCCTGCCCAGGACAGCCCCAGAAATCCCACCATGTGCCTGAGAGTTGTACAGACACATCTTTGTACTCAGACAGGTGTGGTGATGTGACCGCTTCCCTGGGGAGCCTGTTTCAGGGCTCAACCACCCTCTGGCTGAAAAACCTCCTCCTGATATCCAGCTTAAATCTTCCCTGACTCAGTTTCAGGCCATTCTCACTCCTTCCTGCTCTGAGCACCTTCCCACAGCACACACCTGCAGCTGGGCACTGACTCTGCTCAGCCCCCTGCAATGCTGAGCTGGGCTTTAATCTCATGGGGCCTTGGGCAGGGAAAGAACAGCCATGCTGCACTTCCTACATGTCTCTGGCCCCTCCAGGGTCACACAGACACTTTCAGCTGACATTGGGAGATTAAGCTATGTATACCCCTGGCTCTGACACAAGACATCTGGTCCCTTTTCTCTTTAGCAACCCCGGATCGGGAACACCGTGACCAGTAAGCTGGAAACTAAGAACAGGAACAAGTGGTGGGTTTTTACAGTACTCTGCAGAGCATGCCAATAGCTGCCCCAAATCAAGCAGAGAAGTTCCTGAAAAGTCCTTTTGCATGACCCCCTCCACAAGCTTAAAATATATTTAACTAACTTAATATCTAACTTAAGATATAGAAACCAGCCTACCGTAGGAAATGTGGCACAGGACTCTGCTTGCTGCCCCAAAGTGGCAGAGGACTCTCAAATGCCTCTGCTGCAGTCTCAGACTGTCTGTTTTTATATGATCTCCAGGTAGGCAGAGTTATTAGATTTTCCAAACAGGGTTTAGAGTAAGTTTGTTCAGGAATTCAGCCACCTGTGTTTGTCCAGAGACCTCTTGCAAGGTCATGGGTGGAGTTTCGGTGCTCTAAAAATTCACTCCTCCTTCTTACAACAGTTTGATGTTAATTTTCCAGGTGACTTGGCTTGAAATTCTTTCCCAAATCATTCCTTCTATCGTTGCCCTCCTTTACAGAAACTGTTAAAGAGCTGCAAAATTCAATGCATACATAAACTGTCCTTGCTCCTTGGAGAGCAGCTGTTGGAACTCAGCAACTCCAGCCTAGGCTTTCTCTCTATATTTATATCAAAGCTCAGGAAAGACTTGAAATATTGAAGTAAATGGCGAGAAAGGAGCAAGAGCTTACCTTGGAGCAGTGTCTCAGACCAGGCAGCCAAAGAGTTCCTTTTTTCTTCTCCCTGGAGAAAGGACTGGCTGATCCCTCAGGGGTCCCAGTGCAATAAATACCTGGTCATAAATCTGCCTGTTTTGATAAAGAGGGAATTTCACTGAAAAGAAAGGTTTTCTGTTATCATTCAAGGAGATTTGTTCATGACCACCCTGAAGTGGGGTGACAGTTGCTATTTGCAATTTCCTCAAGATTTCTCCCAGGTTCTTGCAGCATCACGTGTCAGGAGAAAATAACTGGGTCAGGTGACTTATTTGTTCATTTCCTCATTCCTCACGAATGGGGACCTACTTGTATTTCTGTTCCTGGCAGAACATCTCTGGTGGCATTAGACTGACTGGCCTGTCAGACTGTGAACGCAGATGTTCACAGTCTGCTCTTCTGCAGCCTCTCAGAACACAGTCAGTATGGTCAGGCTGCATATTTCCCCTTGCCTGATTGTAAAGGGCTTTGTAAGAGCCCTTATCCATGCAAAACCTGCTGCTGGGAGGGCTCTGGGAGATCTTAGAGCCCCTTTAATACCTGAGAGTGGTTCACATGGAGAGGAACTTTTGAGAGGGATTTGGAGTGACAGGACAACAGGGAGCAGCTTCAAACTGACAGAAGGCAGGGCTAGATTAGATGTTAGCATTAGGTTTTAGTCTTGAGAAGAGCAGGCTCAACTGAGAAGAGCACTCTACAATTACCTGAAAGGAGGTTTAATGAGGTTGAGGTAGGTCTCTTCAACCATGCCAGTAGTGAGACTAGAGAAAAATACTTTGTGATGAGACAGGGGAAATTCAGATTAGATATCAGGAANAAAAAAAAAAAAAAAAAGATAAAAGCTTTCAACTGTCACGTGTCAGGCAATGGAAAAGGTTGCCCAGAGAGGTGCTGGAATCACCATTCCTGGAGGTGTTTCAGAGGCATCTGGATTGGGCACTGGGTGATATGGATTAGTGATTTAAGGTTTACAGTGGCAGTGCTGGGAGGATGGTGCCACAGGATGACCTTGGAGGTCTATTCCAACCTTGGATTCTGTCATTCAGTGATTCTGTGAAACTGATTCCTTCCTCTTTTGCTTTCCAAGTATTTCACAAGCTTGCTGTGGAGGGCAGGGCATTTCTGGGTACTGCCAGGGGTAAAGTCCCCAGGACAGCCCAAGGAGCTGGGATTCATGGGGTTGGTCAAGCAACCATATTTCCAGAGCCTGGAAAGCAGGGGCAGTGGGCATGGGATGAGCAGAGGTGAGGATGAGTGTGGTGTCAAGCCCCAGGAGGTGTGCAGAGGTGGGTGAGCGAGTCAGAGGGAGCTCTGAGGTACAGCAGAGCTGCCTCAGCCTGAAATCACACTGATGTTCTGGGAACTGTGACATTATTGGTAGTAGAAATCTCAGCAAGAAGTGACTTCTGGTTTATACATGAGGTTACCCTGCAAACCAGCAGTGCAGCAAATAATTTTTATTGTGGACTACTCAGGAACTAAATGATCTGTCCTATGCTGATCTTTTGATTATGACTTTGAATATATTGAATATATTGAACACATTTCCCCATATGGGTTCCCTGTAATTTTGCAGAAAAGCTTCAGAAGAAGAGCGGATAATGAAGGTATCCAAGCAGTGCATCACAGATATTTATCTTTGGCTGTTAAAAGCTTCCTTTATATCCAGTGCCTCATCCTGCCTGTCTGATACAACAGCTGCTGCTCTCAAGGTGCAGTTTCAAAAGCAAGCAAACAAAACCATGTCTCAGGATCACAGAATCACTGAATTGTTGAGTGTGGGATGGACCACTCAAAATCTTCTAGTCCATATCCTCGGTTAAGGAGGATCATCTAGAGCAGGTTGTCCAGAATCTTGTCCTTACACCTGGAGTGCTGTGTCCAGCTCTGGGGCCCACAACATGAGAAGGACAAAAACAGATTGGAGTGGAGTCCAGTGTAGGCCACGAAGATTTTCCAAGGTCTGGAACACCTCTGCCCTGGAGACAGGCTGAGACAGCTGAGGGTGTTCAGCCTTGGCAAGAAAAGGCTGTGGGGGAAAAGTTGGATCCCCTTCCACAACCTAGAAGGTCACCAAGAGATCTGGAGAGGGACTTCAGACAAGGGCATGGAGTGACAGGACCAGAGGGAAAGGTTTCACACTGACAAAGGGAAGGGTTAGATGAGCTGTTAGGGAGAAATTCTGTGCTGGGGGGGTGCTGCGGCCCTGCCATGGGGTGAGCAGAGCAGCTGTGGCTGTCCTGTGCCTGGAAGCATTTGAGGCCAGGCTGGAATGGAGCTTGGAGCAACCTGGAGTAGTGGAAGGTGTCACTGCACAGGGAAGGGGATGGAACAAGATGATCTTTAAAGTCCCATAAAACACAACCCATTCTGTGATTCTGTGATTCTATTATATGTGGGGAAACTCCTGAGCCTTTTCCACACAGGATATGAGGTTTTTTAGGGGGGACAGTCACTGTGGAACAGAGAAACATTTCCCCTCCTATAGAGCTGGGTCAATCTGGCCTCCAGTTGTGCCAGTGTGAGGTTTTGCACCTGGTTCTTGCTGTTCTCAGCGATGACCCCCCAAGTCTTCATGGTGCTGTTGGTCTGGCAGCAGGCAGCCGACCAGATGTGGCTGGGTACATTAACCCTCTTATTGGAGATGTATTTGTTCCCAGGCACAGCACCCACAATGACATAGGTGGAATTACAGCCCTGGGTTCTCTGGGCCATCGTTTGGTTCTCGTAGTCTTTCCAGGCACCCTTGTTGAGTGTGCTGTTCTGGGGCACTATGTTGGTGAGGGTGAAGGTAGCCCACTTGCTGTTGTTGCCATTTTGGTGGCCACTGGGGCTCAAGTGGCCACGGTCCAAATCCTGGAGGTTTTTGTAGTCTTGGGTGATAGCCTGACTCTGGCCAATTTGCTGTGGAGTGATCTTGTGTTGATTTCCAATGGACTGCTCTGTATCCATATCGTTGCCATAAGTTGGGTTGATCAGCTTGACAGGGTAAGAAGAGGAAAAGGTGTCAATACTGAGGATGCATGCAATAAAACAGGTTACCCTGGAGCAGAGAGCTCTGATGGTCAAAATTCCATTTCTTGTCATCTTAGTGTATGAATATGTGTGAATCTGAGAGAAATCATAGACATGGCACTCCTGCATGAATGCAAGAGCTTTAAAGAGAAAGCACCTCACAATCTGACTGCTCTCATTTTGACCTGTGATCTTTGTGACCCAGCCTCCAGCCTGTGCTGGGAGCATGGATGGATGCATGAGACAAGGAGCACTTTCCACTCCTAGGATTGAATGGTGACATTGGTGAGGCACCTCCCCTGTGAAATCTGCTTCCCTTTGCTCCTGTCTCCACAGCCCAAATCTGCCCCTGGATCCCCTCACACCATGATGTCATTCTGTGATTCTGTGACTTCCTGATTCTGTCATTCTGTCATTATGTGATTCTGTGATTCAGTCACTCTCTTGTGTTCTTGCTACAAGTGTATCCCTGGAACTGACTTCTGGAACACCAGAGGTTGCCTCCTTAAACCCCAGACACAGGGAGGTGTTTCTCCAGGAAATCAGTCCCGTAGCTGAGGTTTCCCTGGGAGGCCTGCAGTTTATTCAAGAATGAACATTTTTGCTCCCTAAGCCAAAAGATCTCAATGAACATGAAATCTGTTCCAGCAGTGCTAAGAATGTGTGTCACTCTGGGCCAAGGGAGCATTTTGTGCATCATCATTGATATGAAATTAGCAATGATCAGCTTCTGAGAGGAGCCTGTAATCCCAAAAGACTTATCAATGAAATAAATACCCAAAAAAGGCCTCATGGGAAGGTTAACAAAATCAAAAGTTTTTCAGGTATCCTGTGTCCAGGGTCTAGGAAGATAAGGCCAGTGGTGGGTCTGGAGCATGCTGGTCTGGTGGCCTGGTCCATGCAGGCGAGTTAAATTAAGATGATATTTAAGATTCCTTCCAACACAAACCATTCTATTACTCTATGATTCTAGAAAAAGACAGAAGTTTTTATACCTGCATAATATGGGAGGCTGCAGTGGTGCAAGACCACATTAGTTGCTCATGTTCATGTGAGTAACAACTGCAAATTATTATTTTTTCATCACTTCCACACCTTGTTGTTCATCTTTAGGGGAGCACATTTAGCCTTCCACTGGAACTGGTCATTATGGTCTTCCACATTTTCACCCAAAACTCTCCTCCTACTCTGCCCATAGAAAGGTCCTAAATTTACTGTTCTTCTGTTCCTTTTCTGCAATTGGCCTGGCCTGTTCTACTGAAGTTTGTCTGAAGGACATTTGTGAGGGCTCTCGAGCTTGTGGAGTTCTGTCTGTGTGCTGGATCCTTCTGGACCAAGGCTGAGGCAAAGGTGCTCAGGGGTCACTGCCCAGGGATGGAGATCACACCCTTCTGACTGCACTGACACTGATGCTCCTCACTTTTCACTGCCTGAATTGGCATTCCAGAAATCCCTCCACATTTAACCTGACCCTCTCATCTCCAGTGCCTTTTTCACAAGGCTTTGTCCCTGGGCCATCTCAGCCCCTGCAGAGTTTCCCCTCACTTCTCTCACAGCCCTCACAAAGCTTGTGTGACTCTTCCCTGGCAGCAGATGAGCTCTGTCAGGGATGCAGAACAGCTCAGGGCAAAGTGGTGATCAGAGCCCAGCAGGACTGTTGGTCCCTCAAGTTGAGCCTCTCTTGGATGCCTTTTCCCCATCACTTGGTCACCCAGCAGAGCAGGGCACAGGGAGGGGAATCCTTTGACTTTGTAATGTAATGCAAAGTAATCTGATTTGCTGTTCCTGTCAGGTCAAGGCAGAAAACTGGGCACCTTCAGGATGTGATTGACCACATCCTCCTCCTGCTGATGTCTCAAAAGCAGCACAGGAAACATGTGGTGCAGGTGTTTGAATTTCAGTGAGGAAATTTCCCACTCACTGTGTCCATTTGCATGTGTGTAGGGAAGAGGAAGGAAATAGGAAAGTTGGGCTAAATGCTGCACTTCATCTTTTAATGACTGGAGGGTGATGTGCTGTAAGAGAGACACTCACCTGGGGCTCAACAAACCACCATTTAGATCTGTCGCAAGATCCAGGATTGTAGATGTAAGCAGAGTACACGGGAATTCTCCTGTCTCTGTCGTACAGGGTGGCAAAGCGATACGCGTTGCTGTAGCGCTGGCAGATCCAGGCTGGGTTCTGAGGATTCAGGACATCATTTGGGATGGTTGCCCCATAGAAAAACTTGTCACAACTTGCAAAGGAGGTCACCACCTCGCTGTGTCCCAGCCAGAGGCAGCTCGCCAACACCTGCAGCAGCAGCAGCCCCAGCATGGTGGGAGGATTTCAGTGAAGGGCTCTTGCTCCCCTGCAAGGCAAATGCAGAGGGACACTGAGCTTGGAGAGAGCTGGAAACGGCCTGGAGCCTTTGTGTGCAGGGGACAGAGCTGGCAGAGGAGCAGTCAATTCCCGCTGCTCAGTCATTGACAAGTAAACTGGACTCATTTTCCTCCATTCCAAAAGCCCAGGAATACTGTAACATATTGTTGATTGTTATAACAGATATATAAGTCATGAACCTCTCAACCAACTCCTGAGGTCTACAAGCTCATGGTTTTGCATTTCACTGTTTATTTCATAAATTTTGTGCCCCAATGCCTATTTAGTGGATGTTCTCTGCCTTTCATGTTGTTGGAGGCACTGCCTTCATGTTTCTCTGGGCTGTGTACTTTCTGGATGGGAGGTGTTCAGTGAGTTCTGCTGCCCAGTGGTCCAACTCCCCTGTGGTCTTTTCCATAAGACAAACCTCCATTTCTTCAACTTGTAAAAAATTCAGGTGGATCCTCCAGTCTTCTGGAGATCAGCTGGGAGATCAGAGATTCCTACATGAAGTAGTTTTGGTAACTTTTCCATATCATGGTAGAGGAAACACAGGATTTGCAGCACTTTTTTTAGGGAAATTGTTTTGAAGCCTAGATCTGGCTTCTCCCAGTGGATGTTCTCCTGATTTTTCCCTCAGCTTTCTATCAGATCCTAAAGGCAGCAGCCCAACCTCGTGCTCAAAGTAGGGCAAGCTGTGAAGTAGCTGAGCCAATGCAGGGAAATGGTAACAGCTCTTATGACTGCAGTAGTGGAAAAAGGGGATTTTGAACCCCAGGGAAGTATTGTTTCTACTTTAATGACTGGACGTGGCACTCAGTGCCATGGTCTGGCTGACAAGGTGGTGATTGATCAAAGGTGTGACTTGATGATCTTGGGCATTTTTTCCAACCTAAATGATGCTGTGATTCTACTGAAAAAAAACAATGAGGTGTCATCAAAGCCATGACCTGAGTTCTTAGTCCCAGTGGAAAAAGGAAGTGAATAGCTGAAGAGATGCTAAGTAGGTGGAGGGCTTCAGGTCTTCAGGGCAAAGTAAATCACAGCAGCAGAAGCCAAATGCACATGAGAAAACAAAATGCAAGGAGAAATGTTGCTTAGACAGGTGGATTGAGGAGATTTGTACTCTTCTGGACTGTTCTCCTTCAAGGGCAGCAAAGATCCCACAGCCACAGGCAGGATCTGTGAGCGAGGACAGAGAGGGAGCGTAGATACCCCAAGGCCAGCACACTCTTTACATCAGCCAGGGTGGTGATACATGCATGTCTCACATGCCAAGGAAGTTCACAGAATCACAGAAAGAATCATGGACTGGTTTGAGTTGGAAGGGACCTGAGGGATCATCCATTTCCAAGCCCCCTGTTATGACACCAAGCAATGCCACCTTCCACTAAATCAGGCTGCTCAAAGTCCAATCCAGCCTGGCCTTGAGCACTTCCAGGGATGGGGCATCCATATGTTCACCATTGCCAGGTGTACAAATGAGGGTGAGTTTCAAGTGATGGGTAAAACACTGACTCAATCAGACCGAAGATTAAAGGTTCACAGAAAAGGCAATAGCTGCTTCTTCTGTTCTTCCCCTGAGTCCCAGAAGTGATCCTAAAGCACCTCTGCTTCTCAGCTCTCCCTCCAGGAACATTTTCTGTGTGAAAAATAGAACTCTTGTCCAGAGCCACATGAGAATCAATTTTATGGAGAAAAGTGCAAGGAAAAGGTAAGGCTCTAAAAGACTGCCTACATTACCAAATCCTCCCAAAGACAGCAGATGTACATTACCCATTTTAAACAATTTTACTCAAACCTTTCTATGCAACACTCCAAATGCTGGCTCATGGCAATTCAATTCATCCTTGAATTCTGGGGATAAATGTATTAAATCTATTCTTTCCTCACAAGGATCGAAAGCCTTTTTTAATATTGTACACTTCAGCTGAAAAAGTTTGGACTTGGATATCTTTGGGTACATTAACTCCACCAGACCGGGTGCCACGGTCCCTGTGCATGCAGAGCAGTTAACACTGAGGTGACAGAGAGGCCACCTTCTTGCCACCAATGAAGCACCACCCTGCTACAAACACCCACAGCTGAGAGCTGTCAGGTTCCCTGTGGTTATTCTCACTCTTTCAGTTTCTTTTGGCTTTGGAGACCAAAGATCAGTGTGCTATTTTCACTTTCTGATTCTCACGTGGCAAAACCTCTGAACTGTGTAAGACAGAGGGAGTGAGCAACCACCACTGGAGGCTACGAGCCAGGCTTTGAGCCAGATAAGGGAGCAGGATGATCAGAACCTTTAGAGGTTCTGCCTACAGAACCTGTGAGGCCAGGATGGTGTTTTTATCACAACAATTGTCCTCCCTTACACAACTGGCTCAGCTACAGAACTCACACTCCTTGGCCTGGGGAAGGTGATGTTCATACCTGAGGGTTTTCATCCCTTCTGATGGGCAATTACAGCCTCAACTGACCTGGTGTGAGAGACAGCTGAGAAGAGGTCAGAAACCATCCAAAACGCCCTGAAGTGTCCCCAGACTCATTCATGAGGCCTTCCACCAAAGGACTGAAAGCTCATCACACCAGGTGAGGTATCTGGGCATTCCCACCCAGCCTGAGCGTATTTTAACTCACTGGACTTTTTGTTTGAGGGGGGGTTTCCCCCCCCCAGCCCCCTCCAATGGATCAAGACTGTGACCATCACTTCAACCAACAGACATCAAAATAGCAACAAGAAAATCTTGTCCCTGGATCCACAGGTGGTGAGGTCTTTCTACTCTTATCCTTTCTTTCTCTTTCTTTTTTTCCTTTATATATATTTTCTTAAGTGAAATTTTAATGGCTATATATGGATATATACACATATAAATATATAAATAAAATATGTAGATATATATATGGATGTATATATATTGTATGGATGCATAATATGGATATTAATAAATACTTCCCCAAATGACTACATGACTCCTTTCCATTGCAACCAGATTGTTCTAAAATAAACCCATATACATATATATTCTTAAAAACAATGTTCATTCAATTTTGTTTCACTCTAATTCACCCCAAGGGATCTATTAACAAGAGTCTGGATTACCTTTCCCTTCTGATCTCTCACACTCTGCAGTTGTTCCTCAGGTAAAATGGAAGTCCCAGTGAATTAAAGCAACTCTGGAGTCTGAATTCTGAATTTGTGGAATTTTCTTCCCACCATGCAGTGATAACAGCACACTTCCTCATAAGCTATAGCAACACTCATAACTGCACTTCAATTTCATGAACATTTTGGTCTGTATAGAAATTCATCCATGCTGTGGTTTCATACAGATTCATTTTTAAGAGGATGAAATATCTTTAGTTATTAATACAACCCACTTATTAAGCCTCCTTTGAATTTTCTTCCGGAAGATATATGTATATTAGGGCCAGAATTTCACCGTGCCTGTGGACTCCCAAATGCTGTTGAGATTTGGTCGCTTTCAAGTTGCTCTCAGATATGCTACCAAGGTGAGGCACGGAGCACACACCTTTGGAAAACAGGGGGTCAGACTTGTTGAGTCTGGCCAAAGGGAGGCTGAAGGGCAGCCCAACAGCCGCCTACAGCTACTTAAAAGTGAAGAACAACAAAGCTGAGTTCTTTGTGGAGAGCCAGGCCCTGAAACAAAGGGCAGCAGCCACAGACTGGCTTGGGAGGTGCAGGTTGCACAGCAGGGTAAAAACTGCCTCTAGGCAGGTGCTACAGCACAGGGACAGGTTGTTGGGAAATGACAAATGGTGAATTGCAGAGGTGACTCAAGGCTTAGCTGGATGAAAACACAGCTGGGTTAGAGTCCTGTGGCTGATGTTGCCAAACAGCATTCATTGGATCCTATGGTAGATACAACTCCCATCTTCTCCCCATCCCACCCCACCCCGGTCTGCCACACTCAGATATTGCCTGGAAAGTTATGTCAACGCAGTAAATGGCCAAATCCTCTCATCCTGAGAATTGTACTTTTATAGTACAACTTACAAGTCTTACAGCAAGTCTTTCTATAGCCCAAAGTTGTAGAAAACACACTACCTACCTCAGAGGGCCAGGAGGAGAACACACTTCCAGAATCCTGGTTCAGGCTCCTCCGGGAAGAAGACAGAACTAAATGAGACCCCAGCCACTCATCTCTTTCCCTAAGGAGAGACTGACCTTTTTCAATGGTGTCTGGGCCACTTTGGTTCCTCTGCTAGCCATCCCCACACTTCAATAAATACAAGCTTTGCTGCTTGCTGCACATTAGTTATGCTGAGGGTAATTAGCAGTTGCGTCAGCATGATTTCCAGTTTGACTGCTGGCTGACTCCACGTGGAAATGAGGCTGTTGATTGCAAGAGGAAATATGTCAGACCAGGCTTCAGAGGAAGAGCCTTGTTGCTCACGAGGAAGGGCAGCCCTTGTGCTCGGGGGCTGTGCCTTTGGTCATCTCCGCTGGGCTTGGCATTCCCTGGAGCCCGTGGATGTGCCCAGGGAGGGCTGGCTGTGTGCGGTGGGCCACACTGATCTTCCCCTCACCTCTGAAGGTGTCACTCAGAGCTCACTGCCTCCAGCCAGAAGAGATGTGATAATGCTGAGTTGTAGGAGGTGGCAGACTCGAATACTGGCCTAATTAAGAATATGGCCTTGTTACAATGGGTTCACAAGAAACCGGCCCTTGAGGACAGACTGACACAAGCAAACAGCTCTAGGAACTCGCTCCTCGCTCACCCCATCTAAATGACTTGTAGTCCCAGGAGCTCTTGTTGGAATGTGTGAGACAGGAGTCTCTCTGAGCTCCTCAGAGAAAGAAAAGAAAGCAGGGGTTGAATTAAAACCTTTAGAGAAATTAAGATATATTAAGCCTCATATATATGAAATAGAAGTATAAATCTAATTATAAGTAAACTATAAGTTCTAGTTTTAGTTTTTAAGGAGGTAAGAATATTTTTTAAGTACCTTAAAAGAGCAAGAAAAACCTATTGTCCGGTTTAAAGTTCAGCAACTTACTCCCAGGCATAACAGAAACATAGTAGGACACTGCTTGCATTTCTAGATAGAACAGATAGAGCTGCTTGCGTAAATAGATAAACTGTATGTGTAGAAAATGTGTAAGAACTTACATTACCTTTGTATGTTAGAAATTGAATTCTAATAGATGTAGAAAGAATGTTTTAGAACCGTGTTTCTAGCTGATTGGAGGAATTTTGAATAAAAGACCCCTGTTTGGGAGCAGAAAAAAGCAAGAAGAAAAAATGAAAGGGGAACGGCCTGCTGTCTCTGCTGCAGCTGTTCAGGACCTCTCACTGGAATGCTTTTAACACACACTTTTTACATGGACTCTAAGCCTCGAGATTGATGCATTTTTACAATAAATTACTCTTTCGGCAGCTAACAACTGCTCGTGTCTCTTTGAGACTCAGACTCCCCAAGAAAAGTTCGACAAGCTCTGGTTTTGGCTAAACAGGATTTGCCCTGTTTAAGGGCTGGTGCTCAGCACTCTCTGTAGAATCAGTACAAGAGGAATATCCACATTTCCAGGGCACAGCTCACATCTGGAAAATGAAGGGAATTACATTACAAAAGTGTTTCTTCCTCTCTGATGACAATGAGGATTCACAGAGAGACTTACACTTCCAATATTACATGAGCTGAGTCCCACTTTATGTTGCCATCTCTAAATCCATGATGTCTATATCACACTACTTAGCCAAAGCATAACAGAAAAATACAAAAGCCATCCATTTCCAAAGCCCTTTCCTTCTGGACAGACTTTCAAAGCAAACAGCCTCTCCTCATTCATTTTCATGGGCTTCATGTGTCAATCCAGCAGGAATTTCAGGGGAGTTTTGTAACCTGAGTGGGAGGGTGTTTACTTGAGAGCACAACAAACAAATAATCAGCATAGCAAGGAACAGGAGGGAAGGATGCACTTCTTGCTGTTCAGTCTGAGTGTTCTCAGACCAAGATATTTCCTGTGATTGCAGAAGACAACAGAGGGTAAGGAACAGAGATTATTTTTCTTACTTCCTAGTGGGGTCAGTTGTGTGTTTTAGGTCTTACTCAAGCTCAAAAGAGCTGAGAGCATTAAAAGATCACCAGGTTTGAAGATGAGCTCATGCTAAGCTGGCCAGGACTAGATGTAAATTTGGGTTCTTGAGAAGTGAAGTCAAAAGTTTTTTGTGCAGGTGACTTGCTCTGATTCAGACCTCCAGCTGGACTAAGAGCCAGCTCACAGATGCAATGAAGTCAAAAGTCACCTGAGGCCTTCTCTGGGCACCCCTTCTGGTCAAGCTTTAGTCTGCAACATTCCTCTTCCATCTCAAACAGGTGACCTCAGAGGGGACCTGTGATGTTTCCTTTGTGACTTGGTTTTCTGATGAAGACACCATTTCATGGGACATGGTCATTGCCAATGGGATGTGTGAGAAAACTGTGATCTGGATGCTATGGATGACCAATTCGATTCTCCTTTTCACTCAGAAAGATCCAGAGAACAAGATCATGCTGTCCATAACAAACATCTGGGGAAATTTTAGATGGGTATTTCCAGCACTAGGTCAACAAGATGTGATGAGTCACAAAATGTGGTAAGCAAACTCAGCATTTCCTTTGTTTTGTGGGATTCTGCACTGATCTGGTTCTGAAAGTGCTACAGTACAGGGGCAGCATCTCATTTCCCAAGTGGGAGAAGGAGAAATGGGAACATGGAGGGTGGAAGGGTTTGCAGAGGTAACTTGGAACAGGATGAGAAAATCAGCCATGAGAACAGACAAATGCTTCAGTGATGAGCCAAGATTTTCCTCAAACTAAACCAGACAGGGACTTATCAGGGAAAAGCAGAAACCTGCACGTAGCCAGCTCAGACCTCACCTCAGCCGGCTCTTGGACAATGAAGGCACTTCCCTAGAACACAATCTTCCCACCAAGGACCGACTTCCAGGACCCAGCTCTCAGTGAGGGATATTTTCTGGGGCAGAGAAGGCAGCTGATGAGGTTAGGGAAGTGCTGGGCAGCAGCACCCACAGCCCAGCTATGGGTCTAAGGAGAGGTTCATTCGTGAGAAACAAAAGCAAAAGCGTCTGCTGTCACAAGTGAGGAAACCAGCCCTGCAAAACTGGCTTACAGGAGATGAATTTGAAATCCAGACTAGCTGATAAGAGGCAGATCCCATAACAATGAAATTTTGGAGGGCTTTTGAGGTATTTGTGCCTGTTTATCCTCCAGGGTTTGACCACACAGGGTTGCCCTCGTTGGAGCTCTTGGTTGCCTTGGTAGAAGAAGTCAGATTCACCAGTTCTGTTACAGGCTGTTGTGCCTGGACAAAGCAGGAGCAAATGCCACCATCATAATTTGGGTGTGGGGAACCCTAAACCAGCAGCAGTGCCAGTGATGGCCAAATCCATGCAATGCCTACAACAACTCCCCAGCTGGGCCCACTGGCCAGCCCCAAAGGGACACTTCCCCTGCAAACAGCTCTCTGGCCAGAAACTCTCTTCCTTCCACGAGACCTGGCAGAGAAGAAGGGCTGGCTGGATGCCCACCCTCCAGTTTTGCCCTGGCACTGCATCCTCTGGACCCCACAGTGGTGTCTGGAGGTACCAGGGGCTGACTGGGGGTCCTGGGGCCAGGGCAGGGTCTGGGGCCCGTTGTCCATGATCATCCACGTCCATAACCTGAGTCTGTGGGTTTTTGTCTGGCTACACGGTGTGAGTTTAAGTCAAAGCACTGTAGCTGCAGCTACTGACACAAAACAGCACTTGTGCATGGAAAAGCTTCAACTGCAAAATTTTCCAGGTTCTTCACCTGGAAAATGACCCACTGGACTGATTTTCCTTGCTCTTTCCCCCATGTGAAAATGATGTTGGAGCAGACTTGCTGTCCCAGTGGAGCTACTCTGCATTACATCCATCAGCACAGTCCTGGCTGAATTTTCACATTTTCTTACAGAATCACAGAATCTTTAATGATGGATGGGAGGTCTTGAGACCAACCTCCCTGCCTGCCCAGAGCAGGTTGCACAGGAGCACATTCAGGTGGGGTTGGAATGTCTCTAGAGAGGAAGACTCCCCACCCTCCCTGGGAAGCCTTTTCCGGTGCCACCCTCACTGTAAAGAAGTTCTTCCTCATGTTGAGGTGGAACTTCTTGTGTTTTAGTTTATGGCCATTGCTCCTTTTGCTGTCACTGGGCACCACTGAGAAGAATCTGGCACCATCCCCTTGACACCCACCTTTATATTTTTATGTATTGTTGACATCTTACGCTTGCAAGGTCCTCCTGATCCACTCTGGGTAACAGGGGACAAGGACAGGAAGAGAGCCCAGATGTCCAGATAAAGAGCAGAGGATAAAAAAACACCATTCCTGAATCTATTTCTTACAGCTGCCTATGAGACTGATATAATTTACATTTCACTGCTTGGAATAAAGTGTGTTCCCTTCAATTCCAGAGCTGCTGCTGCAGGTTGGGGTCCCAGCAACAAAACAAAATAGTGGAGCTGAACACATGAAGGCAGATATTTAATTCTGCTGCTAATGGCAGCCCAGAAACCTCGGTAAAAAAAAGAGGAAAACAGCCAACAAAACAAGTTACTGCATCAGATGAGTGGCAAACCCAACGAGCTGACATCAGGAGTGAACCTGTGCCCTTTAAACTCACATAATAGTTACATACCTGGTGCGGTGTCATAAAGGACCAACTCCAGAGGAACCATAAAAATGGAGAAAATGTTCCAGGGTACAGCTTGTGGGTGCAGAGGATGTGTTATCACCCAAATGCTGAGCTCTGTCCTTTGGCTGAACTCAACCCAATGGAAAACTCTGCTGGACTGCCCCGTGGTCCATAGCCTTGTGAGGGACAGGTGACCAGTGGCACAGCCAGTGTACAAGCTGGTCCCTCTGGCTTTGAGGGTCAATTGCAGGTGGATTTAACTTTTACTGAGAGGTCCAGCTGCAGGGGAACACAAAGCCATCAGTGGTAGTATCCAGAGTCATGGCATTCCACGGCATTGGTTTCCACTGTGTGGGACTTGGAGATTTGGTAGGAACCTTAAGCACTGATTTACTCTTTCTAGGCCTCGATTTAGACTTCAAGTGTTTGGTTTGGCTGGGGACTGGGGCCACTTAACCAGACTGAAGCAGCCCTTGCCACATTTCCATCTGTCCAGGAGCCTGTCAGCTCATAGGGCGCCACAGAACTGGTTCTCAACCAGCTCCTTCTCAAACATCTGAAAGAGAGAGAAAAAAAA